>QRFJ01000416.1:154724-209000 GCA_006176705.1 Cocos nucifera
GCCAGATTGTAGGGACAAAATTTGTTGAGTTTTGCAAAGATTTGAACATCACCCATAACTTTACATCAGTGGCTCATCCACAAGCAAATAGTGAAGCCTAGATAACTAACAGAATCCTATTGCAAGGTATTAAAGCAAGACTTGAAAGAGCAAAGGGGACTTGGATAGATGAATATATTGTGGGCATACCGAACTGTCTAAAGACTGCCGACCGAAGAGACTCTATTTATCTTGGCCTTCAAAATAGAAGCAGTCATTTTAGTTGAGCTCAAACTCCCATCAGTATGGATTGTGGCTTTCAATGAACAATACAACTCATAGGATCTCAGGATTAATCTTGATTTGTTAGAAGAAAAATGCGAAGAGGCCCGAGTTCGGATGACTGCTTATAGGCAGAAAGTTGCTCCTTATTATAACTCCAAAGTCAGAGACAAAGTATTCAGAGTGGAGGACTTGGTGCTTCGGTGAGCAGCTATTTCACAATCATAGAATCAAGAAAAGCTTACTCTGAATTGGGTAGGTCCTTACGAAATCAAGGAGGTCATCTAGCTTGGGACCTACTACTTGAGAAAGCTTGGAGGAATCAATCTATCCCGCCCATGAAACTTGAAAAACTTATGAATATACCATCAATAACTTCGTTTCAATAAAATTTTCTTATTTTGACATCTCTGTTCTAGGTGTAAAATTTTGATGACAGAAAATTATCCCCCAAACTTCATCATTAAATAAAACTAATACCCTGTTAGGAACAGAAAGAGAACCTCACCCTAACATGAGCAAAGCCTAATTATATCAGAAATAGGAGGAGAACCTCATCTTGATATGGATGAAGATCTTCGATTATTTAATATAGGAAGAGGGGAGAGGCCCCTTAGACGGTTCTTTTGAGCCCCTACTATCCTGTTAAGAATAGGAGGAGAACCTCGTCTTAACATAAGCAAAGCCTAACTATGTCAGAAACAGGAGAAGGATCTCATCTTGACATGGATGAAGATCTTCAATTATTTAAGACAGGAGGAGAGAGGTTCCTTAAATGGCTCTTTTGAGCTCCTACTGTCCTGTTAGGAATAGGAGAAGAATCTCATCCTAACATGAGCAAAGCCTAACCATGTCAGAAATAGAAGGAGGACCACTCCTAACATGAATGAAGATCTCTGATTATTTAAGATAGGAGGAGGAAAGAGGCCTCTTCAATGGTCCTTTCATGCCCTTACTGTCCTTTTAAGAATAGAATGAGAACCTTATCCTAACATGAGTGAAGACTAGCCATGCCAGGAATAGGAGGACCTCATCCTAACATGGATGAAGACCTTCAATTATTTAAGACCAGAGGAGAGGAGAAGCTCCTTCAACAGCCTTTTCATGCCCCTATTGTTCTGTTAGGAATAGGAGGAGAACCTCATCCTAACATGAGCGAAGCCTAATCGTGTCAAGAACAAGAGAAGGATCTCATCCTGACATGGATAAAAATCTCTAGTTGCTTAAGATCGGAGGAGGGAAGAGGCCTCTTTAATGGCTTTTTTGTACTCCCACTATTCTATTAGGAACAAGAGGAGAACCTTATCCTAACGTGAGCAAAGCCTAATCGTATCAGGAATAGGAGGAGGACCTCATCCTGACATGGATAAAGACCTCTAATTGCTTAAGACTGAAGGAGGGGAGAGGCCATTCCAATGCCCCTTTCGCTCTCTGATGATCCTGGGAAGGACCTCATCCTAATAAGAATAAAGACCAGCTGTGTCAAGAACAGGAAGAGAACCTCGTTCAGACATAGAAGAAGATCTTTGATTAAGCATCCTCAACAATTATGTTTTCAAAAAGAAAAAAGAAAAAGAAAAGCAGAGCTATCGACAAACATCAAACCCACTTAGAGCAAAAATGGTAGAAGATATCATCTTATTAAAATCAAAATTGATTACAAAACAAAGATCTGCAAGATCAGTTACAAAAAAAAAATGAAGTTCTAAGAAGGATCAGGCTCCTCAGACTTCAGACTGCTAGCCATCACCAAGGATTTCTTCAGACTAACGATCTCCTCCTCGAGCTCCTTTCTCCTTATTAAGTTGTCGTAGAATATCCTATCAGCTCTTTAGTAGTTTTTTTCGATGTTCGCAGTCTTTTTCTCAGAACTTTTGATTCAGCTTCAGCATCCTTGACAGCCTACTATTCATAAATCAACTGAAGCTTCAATCGTTGAACTTTGGCCTTCTCCATCCCAACTGATTCTGAGAGTTCACTCGCGATCCTCTTTAGAGAGGCAATCTCCTCCAACTTTTTACTTATGTCGGATTGATAACTATCAATGAGCTGTTGTTGAAGTCAGACCACCTCACTATTAACAATGCGGAGCTTTTGCTCCAGCAAGAATATCCTTCCATACCAACCCATCTGATAGGTCTCATAGGCGAGCTCGGCATCATGCAACTACTTCTGGAGTGCAGAAAATCTTTACGATCAATTCCATTCGTATCGCACCTTATCAAAAGATCATGGCAAACTCTCCTCCAATAGATAAATTTTCTCTTTCGCCACCTTGAGCTTAACTTCGAGAGAGCTGACCTTCATAGTTAATGCCCAGAACTTGTCACTGGCATTTTGCTTAAGCTCGGCCAACTCTCTCTCAAAGTTACCTCTCTTAATATTGAAACCCATGGAATCTTTCATGTGCAACTTGCAAAGGCAAGTGATTTTGATCATCACCTTCGAAGCATTTTTTCTGGATCTCTAAAGCTTGTCTTTCATCTTTTTCAACTTCTTCTTCAGGTGATGGATATTTTTCTTTAAACTTTTGACTATAGGTCTCAAAGGGATACCTTCAAATAGTGGCTCAGCGTTAGTTGGAGATTATTGACCTTGACTTCGGTCACTAGAAAGATTATGAATAACATTCAACATAGCACAAGTATAAAAAAAAGAAAACTCATTTTCATTTCTCAAAATGTTTGAACATATATTAAAAAAAAAGAAGTACAACTATTTAAAATTCTAGACCTCAGAAGGAACGGCGGTGGATGAGGTCGGAGCATTCTCTACCACCTCCAGCTCTGGTGCAGGTCCGGATGCCTCAACGACAAGTTCGGAGGGCTCGAGGATGGCTTTGGTGGGAGAAGGGTCGGCCGCGATAGTGGATAGTTCCACCTCTTCATCAGGGACCTTCCTGTATAAGAAACCAAAATCGATTTCGAAAAATTTGGCAGCCACTCAATCCTCGTAGAGTTCGTATCTCTTTTGAAAGGCGTCCTGGCCAAATGCAACGTTTAGATCTCTCATTTCAGAGAAAATCTTGAACTCCTCCATTGTCTGGATCTTCACCTCCGAGATCTATCTCGAAGTTTGATCCTTCAGCTCGGCGACCTTAACCTCAGCCTTTTTTCTCCTCTCCTCCTCCAAGGCCAAAGCAACCTTCAACCCCACCAAGATAAGTTCTTCTTTCCTGAGCACTTTCTGAAGACATTCGACCTCGACCGCCTTCTTCTTTAAAAGACGGTCAGCCTCGATGTCTTCTCCTGGAGGTAGTCGACTTCGGTCTAAAGGTCTTCCTGAGCTTTCAACACCTCCGACCTCAAACAGTTCA
The DNA here is from genome assembly GCA_006176705.1 of Cocos nucifera. Classification (NCBI taxonomy): domain Eukaryota; kingdom Viridiplantae; phylum Streptophyta; class Magnoliopsida; order Arecales; family Arecaceae; genus Cocos; species Cocos nucifera. The sequence continues at coordinate 158,302 of QRFJ01000416.1, forward strand.
CCATTTTGATATGTGTGAGTATTTGGTGACCTGACTGCAGTAAATGAGCTGTGTTATGCATGCAAAAAAAAAGAAAGAAAAGAGGAGAGAAAGAAAGAGAGAGAGAAAAAAGAGTCAACAAGATGATTACCTTAAGAAAGGTTCCAAGAAAATCCCACATGAGCTGCGCATGATCAAGATTAGCCATTCGATCTACAACCTCGGACATGGCAAACTTATCAGTTAGATCCCAAACAAGATTCGGATTGCTGAAGGGATCTTCTCCTGGAGCATTGTTGTCATCGCTGGACTCACCAGGGAGAGCCTTGCAGAATATCTTGACGATGACCTTCTTCTTCCCCTTCTCCCCCCCCCCATCCTTTTCGGTGGAAAGTTGTAGAGCTTGATCTTCAGCTGGGGGACTCAGGGATGTTGAAGGCATATAGAGCCTCCATCAATAGCACTAACCTCAATGGTGGGGATAACTTTGACATCCTCGGCAACCTCAAGGACAGCGATGGCAGCAGCGAGGGTTGCGGAGCTCGGAGCACCGACCTTTGCCCTCTTCAAACTTTCACCAGGAGATTTCTCTTTTCTTTTATAGGTCTAAAGCCCCTTAGCGAGCATCTCAGCTGCTTGGGGATCCATCTTTGCAACAAAGAGGAGGTCACAATTAAAACGTATATAAGGGAAATCCTATTAAAGCTCGTGAAATACGAAAATATACCAGCAAGGTCAAGGAGACTCAAACCCGTGTTGATCCTTTAGAAGTTCAGGTAGGGGAGGAGCTCGGTAATTCTTGAGCTTATTGGCAGAATCAAGGTTGCCCCTATCTAAGCTGGAGGCTCAGCGGATGGACTCTCTAAGAAGACCCCAAGGAGGAAGCTCTAACATCAAGATTGGATAATGTACTATGAAGAACTTCTCCTTCTAGTTGTGGACAGAAGAAGGAGCACTTTTTAGCAACTCCTTGCCGAAATGAAGGAAGAAGTACCATCAGTTCTTTACAGAAGGATAGCGTTTAAAGGTATAGTAGTTTTTGAAAACTGAAATGGTCAGACGAACTTCGGCTAGATGGCAAAGAGAGAGAAATTCGATCAAAAATATAAAAGAATTCGGCACTATGGAAGCTAAGAAAATGTTCAAAAATCAAAAAAGCACAACTATAAAAAGTGAAAGTGGAAGTCTTAGTCCGGTATGAAGAGCTTTTAAGTATAGAAAAAATTGGTCGAGCAGGGAAGAGCAGGCCTGGTCACTCAGGTCAGGGAGTTCTAGTTCATATTCCGGTGGAACCCCATATTGTATTCTAATTAATAAAAGATCATCTGGGGTCAAGGGGCAGTAGATCGAACCCAGTACAAAGGTCGGATGGGGCATGCTTCTAAGATTGGTCCCATCTATGGGGTCAGGATTTCGAAAGGTCGAATCGGACAAACTCCAAGAACTGACAAACTGAGAATTTTTTGAAGACATTCGGATCAAACGAACACCAAAAAATCTTCAAAAAATCGAGAAAACAAGGCGCAAAACCTTTTTGAAGAAGCTAAAGGGAGAAGATGCAAAAGACACTAAAATAATTAGAGGAAAGCTTGTGAAACTAATCTAAATTGGTCGAGAAGGGCAACGAGACAACGGGCATGATGGAAATCGAGCAGGAAAGTGCCGGTGAGCGAAAGGAATGGAGGAAGAAATCGAAGAACACTCGAGCAGAAAAAGGCTATCTGAGGAAGAAGGAGAGGAGCTCGAAAGGAATTGAGGCCTCAGGAGAAGGAGATGAATTTAAATATCCTATAGAGCTCGAGATGGTTATAATGATAGACCTCCTCCATTCGATCCTCGGATGACACGTTCGCCCTTCATCATGATAAACGACTAATGACGGGCAGAACCATAATTGCGCCATACTTCGGGTAGAGTTTTAGCGGAGATTTTAAAAAATTATCTTTTCAAATCACCTCATATTCAAGAAGTTTCGGTGCTAGCACAGTAAATGCCATGACTTTTCATCCAACATGTGCAAAACTTGAAAAAGAACTTCGACAGTCATCTTTTTTGTGCCCCCTTCCTTCAAATTTCAATCTCGGGAGTAGGAGGACTATTGTTGAGGTTAGACCTGTTCCTGCCAAAGTTTGGCTTGGCATCTTATCTCAAAATGATCCCAAGATGGCTGTCCTCCAACAGACTTCAGTCTGAACTCCTCCAGCGGATCTCCTTCTGGACTCCTCCAGAAGGCTTTCATTCGAACTCCTTCAATAGACTTCCGTCCGAACTCCTCTAACAAACTTTCTTCCGGATTCCTTTAAGCTAGACTCATCTAGTCACGAGCCTTTCGGACTCCTTCAAGCCAGACTCATCTAGTCACAAGCCTTTCAGACTCTTTTTAGCCGAATTCTGCCAATCGACAAAAAAAATTCCTTTCGGTCAAGCTCCCTGCGATTACCTAGAAGGACCTCATCATCTATACAAATTCGGCTTTCAATACAGTGCAAACCAATCTACATGCAGGCGATTCTAAAGGAGCCCGAACTTCTTTGGAACTATTGTGACTTGAAGCTCTTCACTGCCAACACCTACTTCATCCAAACTTTGACTATTAATTTTCAATGGATCGGTAAGTCACGACAACGAACACCACTCTCAACTGACAAGTCATGACAATGGACACCACTCTCCATAACAAACTCCATGTGATCTCGAGTGGCCCACTATCAAACGGTTATAGCTATCACTATCAGTTTGTTACATGCTCCGCTCATAAAAGGGATCCTCTAGGTACATTTTCTTTAAACTCTCTTCTCCCTCCTAAAGACTCCGCCTCAACTTTTTTGAGTACTCTATTTCTATTAATCAGAAAAGCTGACTTGATCATCGGAGGGTCCTGCCAGAGCCACCCTCAACTCCGGTTAGGGCTTGTCTTGCAGGTCATCGGCAGTGACCTCGTCCACTCAAGCTCGCTCCGACATCGATCAGATTCTACATCAACAATACCAATAGATTCTGCAAAATAAATCATAGAGAGATTTTCTATTTAAATTCAAATATTCTTTCTCTTAAGAAATATCACTCAATTAAATTCATAAAAGATATGAAATTTTTTGAATTTTTTTCAAGCAATATCATATTAAAAATATGGCTATGCATGACAAATTTAAGACAAAACACTATCTTCTCCCCATTTTTTGCCAAAATATAGATCAATAAAATTCAAAACAAATAGTAGGATGTCTAGTACCATTTGTAAATTTTTTTTTAAAAAATAATCTTTTTGATGTTAATTATTTTTTATTAACTTCAAACCAAATAATAACTTTTATAAAATTTTTTGTTAATACTGATTAAAGATACTACTTGAAGATTTAAGAAGATCAATTTTTTAAATTCATTTCTTGAAAACAAATAATCGGTGCAAAATATTTTTTAGAATTTAGTTTGAAACTTTAATATATGCAAGGTACAAATAATTTTCTAATAATTTCTCAAAGCAAATTAAATGATCACGACAGCATGAATGCTAAAAAAATTGCATATGATTAAATCAAGTTAACCAAAATATAAATATTTATCAATAAATTCTTTTTTTGAGTTTAAAAATAATTTCCCCCTCTATTTTTAATAATAGATACTAGAAAATTTATTTTTCTTAATTCTCTTCCTTTTCTTTCAAGTTATGCATATTTAATTAAAAGTAAATATTTATAGGAGCTTGTTTTTCTTTTCCTTAGTTTTATAAACCAAGCAAACATTCGACACAATGAGTTTCCATGAATAGTCATATTTCATTGATTATCAAAACATGATTATAAAAGAATTACAAAGATAAAATCATGCAAATTAACATCTTAAACATGATCTTTTATGAATAAATATCTTATCTTGAATTTTTTAGATTATGTAATTTTGACAAATTTTGATAATTAGATATCTTTTGAAAATATCAAAATTTAATTCAATATGATATGCACTCAAGTGATTTTTTAATCAATCAAGCTTATTATGATTCATGTTTCTCAAATAATTAATGATCAAAATAATGTGATATAGATAATTGAGAAAGCATACAAATTTTAAAATATTCAAAACATAGAGTAAGATCATTACAATCATTGATAAATCATCAAAATCAATTAGTCATGCCAACTAAATATAGCAATAAATGATGGTATGATATCAAAATAAGTTTAGCTTTTGTCAAATATTATTAGCCATCCATTTAAATCCTCAGCATGCATTTTCAAGAATACACTCCATTCATAGTATTGGATGCTTGCTATACTTGCAAAATCATTTTAAAGATTTTGGTACCTAAGGTTTTTTAAGCCCATAGGAGTTAGAGTACATGATTCCTTTTGGAATCCAAACTTTCTTAACAAATTTATTATTCATTTATGAAATTGCAGGAATATGCCTTATGTCCTATTTTTTTATAATAGAAACAAGTAATTTTTGGAGTAACATGCGAAGAAGAACTTATGAAGAAGTTTTTCAAAAATTTCTATTTATTGTTAGGACTAAAACCAAGACTATCTTTATCAAAAATTGTTCTTTGATTACTCAAAATCATATGAAATTTTTTAGAACTACAAGTAAACTTTTCAACTAAAGATTTAAGTTATCTAATTTCTTCTTTAGTGAATCATTTTCTTCTCTTAAAATATTATTTTTTTATGAAATTGCACCTTTCTCTTTTATCAAAGATTGATTTTTCAGTTTTAAATCATTATTTTTCAAATTAGTTTTCTTAAATTTAGCAAGCAATTCATTTAATGCATCTTGAAGCTCATCAAATATAAAATCTAAAGTATATTCAGATATTACCTCATCATCTTGTGCCATGAGACACAAGTTTGTACTATTTAGATTTGCTTCATTAGAGTTTGATTCTTTACTATCACTCCATGTTGCAATTATAGCCTTCTTCTTTGTCTTCTTTAGATTTGGACAATCGGCTTTGAAATACCTAGCTTTCTTGCATTTGTAACAAAGAGGTTGTTGCTTTTACTCTGTCCTTTTTCTTGCTTGACTCTCCCTTAGCCATTGATCTTTTCCTATAGCCTTGTCTTTTTCTCCTCAAAAACTTTTTGAATTTTGTGGTAATTAAGGCCATGTCTTCATCTCCATCATCTTCTTCCGATACATCCTCATTCTCCTCTTCTTCTATCACAGATTTGAGGGTATGTAATAGTTCTCTTCTTTTTGACCTCCTCATCACTATGTTGCTTCATTGCAAGCTTATGAGTCATTAATAATCCAAGTAGCTCTTCAAGTGGTAAGACGTTAATTAAGATCTTTTGCTTCTTGGACAATAGTCAACTTGGCTTCCCATGATCGAGGCAAAAACTTAAAAATTTTTCTCATAAGATCATGTTGAAAAATAGTATCCTAAAGCCGATCATCTAGATTGTAGATGATTGAGCTCTTTATTATAATAATATATAAATTGATAATTATCATAAATGTACTAATAAAAGTATTAATTTATAAATTAATTTATCTTTATTTTTAAGAATGTGTTTTTAGAAAATATAATCATAAATGAAAAGAGCTCATTTTTTTGGTCAAAACAAAGCAAATTTGGAGTGAATCATATGTAAATTGGATCCATTATGAATTTTCAAAGAAAAAATAAAAATAAAAAGAAATCAACTTAGCCGACGCATCCAGCCAAGCCAATGCGCTCAGCCAAGCCGACCCACTCCTTAAGCCGACGTGCCACAAGCCACCCCGAGAGCTGCTTAGCCCCCGGCCCAGTTGACATCAAATTTCACGTAGCTCACCATGGATCGGTATTCAGAGGCATTTTGATCATTTCTAGGGAAAGCAGTGTGCTAATTGGCCCAAGTCTTCAATGTGCTCAGCTCATGGCGGTCTATAGGCACATAATGCATGATCCAACAATAGTAGTAGTTTCCAGTTTAGATCCAATGGTAGGGATGTTTTCCTGATTTGATTCAAAGATTTCAGCCACCGTTGCCTCGATTCGACAGTCCTAGATGCTCCAAATCCTGATCCAATGGCCAGATCATGCCCAAACTTTGATCCAATGCCTGATGGAAGCTCCCGACGCTGATTCAACACTCCAAGCTTTGATTTGATGGCTAGAATTCCTCCATCAGACATGATCTGATGGTCAAAAGTTATTCCAACTTAATCTTGGTTGATTAACATCAATTTTTGGTATTTTTTGAAGCATTGGATCTTTATTGAATGGCCAAAAGACCCACCACTCATAGAAGACTCTATTTGACTTGAAGCAGACACTATTTTAATATGATTTTCAATCGGATACCTCTGCCTTGGTCCCATATTGGTTGATAGCAAATATTCCTCCTCTCCAACACTTATAAAAAGGATCCCAGGCTAACAGAATCAATTTGCCTTCAGTCAAGGAAAAACTACGATACAAGATAGAGGCTGAGATTGAGTTAATGGTTGCTTTGAGATAGATGGTGTTGAGAGAAAGAGTCGGTCTTCTATACCATCTTTACGTCGACGCCAATCTAAGATCAAAATCACCTATTTCTAATTTTTATTTTATTTTCTTATTCTTTTAATTTCATGTATTTAATTTTTGAATCTTTAAATTAATACAAAATTTTATTTTCATGCTTTTTAAATTCATGTTCTTAATTTTTAATGGCTCTTTATTTTTATTATAATTTTATTTTTATTATAAATTTAATTTTATTTCAAGTAGATGCTAAGATCGAGGTAGTAGAACTTAGTACCCAAAATTTATGTTCATGCTATTTAAATTTTTGTTATTTAATTTTATGTAATTTTAATTTTTATTTTTAGATTTTAATTTTATTTTTTAAATTTTTTTTATAAAATTTAAAGATTTCAAATCAAAGCATTGCTTTTCTTGTGGATTCGATCCAACTTGCTGCTATCTACATATTTTTAATTATTTTAAGAAGTTAAAATTAAACTAATAAATATGATATCTTAACGACAATATTATGATCTTATCATGAATCTTTCATTAATAAAAGTTATTTGATATTTTTTATTATGAGTTACGCATCTTTTATATTGAAATCTTGTGTTATGATGAAAGTCCTTAGAACTACATATAATATGATAAAAAAAGATTTATTGTGTAGTTCTTAAACTCATGTTTGCAATCAAATAATATGTCATTAAGAAGAACAATGATGTTTATTGAGTATAGGTCATTGTGTGCTATATGGGTTAGTTATTCTCTTAACCAAGAAGTGTGGAGATACTGATATGGCATGCAAGCAAGATGTAATAGTACATCATCATCAAACAGTAACTTACCTACTGAGTGCTCTGCTTTTAAGAACATCTCGTAAAGGATATGGACATAAGTGTCTCTTAGACCTGAGATCACCAAGGTGATTTGTAAGCAACTCACTGTACTTTGGTGCTATACTATCTGCATTTCTAATTCAGTAACAAAAAGTTTCTAGACATAGTCAAACAGTTATTAAGTCAATGTGTGAGTCAAGATGGGATTGACCTCTCTGGGTTACTCGAGATAATGCATCACTATATTTTAATTTAGTAAAGTCTTGGTCAGGGTAATCCATGTAATAGATTTAAAAGATTGAAATATAATGTGGATGACTCATTTAGGGTTGACAGCAAATCCTAGATCGTCTTGAGCATTCGAGGTCAAAAGGATAAATCATGTGGTAACCAAATGCTGAGGTTCTTGAATATTGCTTTGCAAATATTTGACCAATTTAGACATCGAAAACTATTGCTAGATGATAACTTTGATTACTATAGAAAATAGTTCCTATGCTACTGGGTTAGTAATCAAAACTATGGAGCCACACACTTAGTCATGAAACATAGGAAAGAATTGGCCTATAATTTAATTATTCAATTTAAAAGTACTTGACTTAATTGAACAAACAGATTAGTTTAATTAAGAATTAAGTTAAAAGATCATACAGGATTAAACAGTTGACTATATCTAGCTAGTATTAGATATGAGGTGCAAGTTTAATTCTAGAGATGATTATGATCAAATCTTTGATCCAAAAAAATTTATGAGAAAATAAATTTAAGTACTAATTATTTTAGATTAGATCTAATTTAATTAAACTTGATTTACTTAGGATTAATCAGGTTGGAAATTGAAGCAAGACTTGGGCCTGAACCCTAATTAGATTAGGGCCATCAATCTATTCAAAATTGATTCGAATATGGTTTGAATTGGATTCGAATCGGACCTGAATTGAATTAAATTCTTAGAGACCCAATTTACTAGGACTCTCTCTCTCCTTATGGCTGACCAAGAAAAGGAGGGGGCATGGGATTTTGCACCCCCCCCCTCTTGTGTGCGCGCGTGGGGAAGAGAAGGGTGCCACATTGTGACGCCAATACTTCTCCATGAAGTATTTCTCTTTGGATATGGTTGGGATTGGGAATCCTAACCAAACTAGGATTTGATCTCTTGTTTGGGCATCATATATAAATGCGAGGGAACCCTATACCACCATACACATGATATGATCCTTGGTCTCTTGGTTTTGTGCGACAAAGAGAAGGTGGCAGCAAGAAGAAGAGTTCTTCTTCTTCTCTTCAGGCATGAAGAGATTATTTGTTCCTATTCTTTAGCATGAGTATGTTCTAAGGAAGATCTAAAAAAAATTTTTAGATCTACTTCCCTCCTTTTTAATCCTTTCAGAAAAATGTGACGTTCAGAACTTCATCCCTCTATCTTATGGTGCCCGGCATGCGCGTGAAGTAGAGTGCCTATACTTTTAGACCTAACAAGGTATCTGATTCAAGAAACCCCAGTATCCACTGTGCATCATACGTATTTTGATGTTTAATATTTTGATTTTAAACATAGATCTATTCACCTAATCCTTGGGCATCCGGTTCTGAACTGGACTTTTCCCTACCATTGGTATCAAAGCCTTAAGGTTTTGTTCATATAAATGCATAAACTAATCTAAAGGATTGGCATTTGACATATAACCCTAAAATTTTATGTTTGATATTATAATCTAGTTTAGGCCTATTGATTTGAGTTTTTTGTTAGGCTTTTAAATCAGAAATTCAAGAAACTAATCAATGGTTGAAATAGTTTATTATAAATTAGTTATAACAAAATTTTCTTGTGCAGAATTTTTGTTAGAATAACAACCTGATTAAAATCTATTTTAACAGATTCTTTTGAAGAATCTTTTAAGTTATTAGTTAGATTTAATCAAGATCTGAAATAAGTCTATTTTGATAAAGTTTCAGATCTGACTTAGAATAAAAATTTGCACAACATCAAAATAGGTTTTACCAGAATTTTTGTGCAGAATTTTTCTGTGTGTTCATATGAATCTTTGAATAGATTTTTTTGTATGATTCCAGATTTGAATCCTTCTTTTATAATCTGTATAATCATAGGTTTAGATCTGAAATAATTATATGATGCTATGTTCTAATAAGATTAGAAGTGATATGAGCATGATATTTGTGATGCATATGATGCAATAGATAATGATCTAAAAGATGCCATTCTTTATGTGATGCATATATGCAATTTAGATCAGATTAAATCATGTTTAATTGTTAAAGCATGATCTAAAAATTAGTTTTATAGATTTGAAACTATATGCATGCTTCATATAAAAACCTTGAAAAATAGTTCTATAAACTGAAACACACGTTTCACACACTTAATTTGGAATTGAGAGATCTAGATTTGAGACTAAGATCTAAGGCCATATTCCATAAATCTCGTGTTAATGGGTTAGCATCGATTAAGATCCTAATAATTGGGTTAGACCTAGGATTAGAAATCATATAAATAATGGACTAATCAAAATAATTGATCAAATCTAAATAAACAGTTGATTATGATTAGGTCAATTCAAATCAATTCAATAGTTATAGTTGATCAAATTCATTATTTTGATTTACAAAATAGACCTTGGTTGTAGCACAGTAGACAAGCACATGTTTTTAGGTTGATCGAATCTAAACTAATTAATCGGTTGGTGTCCAAGGTAAGTTTGGCAGTCTAGAATGGTGGTCTTTAATTAGGAGTTACTCTCATAGATTGAGTCTATGGCATATTCCTCCCACCGATCTTACTTACCTAGCAAACGTGATAGATTATGTTTTGATGAGATCACTTAGTAATTCTAGCTAACCCATGCCATTAAGAAAATCAGTGTAACTGATTTAGGTGCCCCTAAACTAGATTTGTCATTAATCCCTTTTTTGTGATTTTTGAAGTTGGTGGGAGAATTAATAATTCTGGTTAATCTTTTGCCTTCTCTTCTTAAATAAATAATTAAATTATCTAAATTATTAGGTTTATAAAATAAAAATATTATGGAGGTAACAAATTCATAGCCTTTCATTAAGTTGGATGATAATGGATCTTTTAGTTTGATAATCCATGGAGTCCCAAAGGTCTAATGCTTATCTGCTATTAGAATTATCATTCATAATATAATAATTTAGTTGTGTTTCTCTGATATATGGTTAGATTGGCCGATCAAAGTCATGCCTGATCATTCGTTGGTTAGATACACTGAGTGTGGTCATGTTAATGATTGTACCTAACCAGACCTTTCAGTGGAAGCTAAAGCCTACTGAAAACAAAGCTGAAGAAAAATTAAAATACTAAAAATTATTTAAAAAATAATTGATTATGAACCTACCTATAGATGCACATAGGTTGGCTGGTCAAAGTCGGGCTAATGTGTAGTCTGTGTAAATTCTAGTACCCTCTAAGAAATTAATGTAATTTTTCGAATTGAAAGTAGAGACTACAAATTCATACAAAATAGTAGAAGAATCTTTAGACTAAAGTCCATATCTTTAGGATTAAATGATTCATATACTAATTAGGTTTGTATTTTTTCTTTTAGATCTGGCCACTTCATTATCACTACAATCATTATTAGATAGTGATAAATTAATGAGAACCAATTTTGATAGCTAGTACCGAAAGTTGAAGATAGTCTTGGAGCATGAATGGATCTTGTATATTCTGACAGATCCAGCACCTGAGGAGCCTACTCCAAACACTCATGGTATAGTTCGTGACACTAATTATCAGAAGTGGTAGAATGATTAGACCAAGGTGTGCTGCATAATGCGGGCAGCGATGAACGATGAGTTCAGTCGTAAGTTTGAGGATGCTCAATCAAAGAACATGCTTCAAATATGGAATGAATCCTTCGACACTCCTGATGACATTGAGAGGCACAAGATCAATTGTGCCATCTTCAACGCTAAGACGAGGGATGGAATGTCAGTCACCGATCATGTACTATACATGATTGAGATGATTGAGCATCTGAGCAAACTTAAATTTTTCTTGCAGAAGTAGCTTGAAAAAGATGTGATTCTGAACTCACTGCCTAAGTTCTACCTCTCTTTTCTCAACTATTTTAGAATGACAAAGCCTATAGTAAACTATCATGGTTTGTTAGGGTTGCTACAAACTTTTAAGAAGGATCACCAACTCCAAAAGGAGTTGGTGAATATAGTAAGAAGATCTTCTTCTGATTATCAATCCTTTGAAAAAGAAAAGAAGAAGAAAAATTAGAAAAAAAATAAAAAGATGCAGCAGCGTGCTGGGACTACTATGCCTGGTTAGACCAAGAAGCATAAGTCCAATCAGAGTCAGACAGAATGCTTCTTCTGCAAGAAGCTAGGGCATTGAAAGAGGAATTATCCTCTATACATTGCCTCACTGGATCCAAACAGGTTAAAGAAGAAGAAGCAAACTATTGCTTCACAAGATAATTATATGATAACACCTTATAATTTTTCTATTCATAATACTACTACCTCCGTATTAGATACCGAAAGCTCCTTTAATATTTAATTATGAGATTCCCAAAAATATAGCGCTAAATTCAATCGATCTAAAAGTATAAAGTATGAATAAAATATGTAATCATATTAAATTGGTTGGCCAAGCAATGATTTGATTTTAATATAATAAGTTCTTAAGCAAGAGGTCAATACAAATGATAAGTATCTAGTGTTGACTGCATTTATAAATGTATAGACTCTATTTTAAAAAACTTTGATAATATTCTTTATTTTCTTTGATTCATCCTAGAGTTGCTTAGGTAATCACTCAAACTCATCCGCCTGGGTAAGGAGATCTGAGAGTCTAGATTTTCATTCTTCTAACTAGCGACGAGCTTCATCCAAAGCCTAGAACTTATCCTTATAGCCATGCTCTAGTTCAACTTGATCATCCTCCAAAGGTTGGGCTGGATTATAATATGTTTTGAGGGATCGATGCAATCAAATCCACCTGAGTATGAATTTTATCTTGAACTGCTTTATATGCATCTGAAGCAAATTTGGTTTGTTTTTCTAGGGAAGCAACTTCGACCTCTAGTCCATTCATTTGGGATGTAAGGGCATCAACTTTCTTAGTCAAACTAGCTAACAGGTAATAGATAAGTGAGATGTGGGTCAGCTATCCTTGAATATTAGAGGCTTTGTCTATAAAATAGATATGTTGACTGATGCAAAGTTGTGATTGTATCCAAGAGTTTGGCAATCCTTACAAGGGAGATGAGTTCATCAATCGAGATATTGGCAATGCTATCTATTGGTTCCTTGGTCATTTGTTCCTTAGTTGAAACTTGAAGAGAGATGAAATTAAAAGGGGAATTTGGTTAAATGGGCTAGTAGCCTGCTTTAGCATTGACCAAAGACTGAAAGATTAATTCACTACTGATACCTATAAAAATTGATCAAGTAAAATAAAGAAGATTTGGTTATTGAGAAAACAATAATGAATGTCTCATGATTGGCAATCGAAGAAACTTTGGGAGAGGGTTTTGGGTTGTCAATTCCTTTATGGCTGAGTTTTATCTTTTGATAACTTAACTTATAGTAGATCAATAGTGTTAATAATACCCTTGAGTGATTCATCTTTTGAGCTTTTGCTAATATTCAATACTACTATAGACTTAGAAAATGTGGTCCCACCTATCCCTGTCGAGCACCTCGCTCTACTTCTTAGCCATAGTGAGAGAAGAGGGGCGGACTTGGGTTTATAAACTATTCATTTTATCCTCTTGAAGGTAGAAACTTTGGATTTGTCGATGCCATAGTCAAATTGAGAGAGCCTTTAACGAGTTGCACGATGTGAGAATTGGTCAAATATAATTGTAAACCTATGTGATCTATATCTAAGCAAAATAGTTTAGCTTGGTCAAAAGCATACAAGTACGTTTATTCTCAAAAGAAACCAAAGCTTGCCTATAGATGGTGAAGGAGATTTTTTCATTAGATGGATATAAGACAAAAGGGAGATCAATCACTAAGTCAAGAAGTGTGCCAATGTCAATACAAGCCAAGATAGTGGTGCTCTCGAAATGAAGTTTGATGATGTAAGCATCCCATCAATTTATAATTCTTTGTTTCATGGCAAATTGGGGGTTGAAGTGGATGAAATTATAGTCCAGGCATAATTGCTCATAAAAGAAGTCTAACAAGATCAGATGCAATCAGAAATAAATGGTTGATTAAAAAATACTATTCAGAGAATATAGAGGTGGACATGGGATCACCTAAGAAAGGCTGAGTTGGTGGGTAGTATTGCTCTACTGCATATTTGATATTATCTGACCATTTCATGGTATAATCAACATGAAAATCTCAAGGGACAAAAAAAAAAAATCTCATCCTTAGCTTCAGCCTCCTTGGGGGATATGTCAGCCCGAGGCAAAAGGAGCTAGGAAGGTTTCATGGCATGAAGCAATAGACAAAGGAGGGAGTTGATATAGTGAGTTGAGCTTTATAAAACTTTTTAGAGTACTCAATAAAGGAAAGAATCAGTGTCATCATGCGAGTGAAGAGAAGATTGAGGAGATCGAGGGGCTTTAGGACCAAAGTTGAAGGATCCAAAGAGGACCCCTACAACTCCAAGGATGCAAGGTGAAATTCTTTAGGCTTTGGTAAAGATATCCTAGGACCAGAGGTCCTAAGGATATATAGGCTCATATCTTTTGCCAAGGTAGCTGCCAATTGGTGGTGAGCCTTTGTGATTTTTACTGATCGATAATAGAAGAAGAACCTACAAATCCAAATAAAAAAAGGAGGTGATATGTTTCTATACAGAGACAAGTTCATCTTGATATCCAAAGGTCTTCATGTAGGATGTATAATTGGCTGTTTTGCTGAAATCAAGGCTAAAGTCAATCAAAGGGATCTCAATGAAGGTGTTTGTACTAAATACCTCACTAGTGAGTCTAATGTTCAAAAGGAGTTCTAAATCTAGATGACAATCGAGGGTTGGGTCACGAAAGTTGAAGTGGAAGGATTTGGTCATGGGAGGTTTAAAACATAAGACAGCCAGAACTAAAGGATGATTGACAATGGAAGGAGATTTTGAAAAGATAAGATAAACCTTCTAGACAATAGTTTTTTGCCATAAAGCTTAGTCAAACCAAAGATCACCCAAAGGTATATTTTGGTTGGCTATAGATGATAACAATTAGGGTTCTTCCAAACCAAAGTCCTGAAGCCCTTCCTTTCATATAAAAAGGCTTCTCTAAAGGGAATGAGAAAGAAAGAGGAAAGAGCACTAGGAACCTTAGAATGAAGAAGGAGGCCAAAATTGAGGAAGCTTGAGGGATCCTTAATGAATACTTGCAAGTTCACTCATTAGGGAATACCAATGCAAGTTCATCTTGATGTTGCTAAACAATGGTTCGGAACGTAGCTTCAGGGTCCATGTTAGCTAGATGATCTGAGAGAATGGTTTACAAAAAAATGAATGATAACAAAGACCTAAGAGGTTGAAGGTTGTGGTAGAATGGTAGAAAAAGACATTTGATATATAGTTGAATGATGTTTTGTACCAAGATGTAATATGAAGAGATTCATTTTGATTATGAGATCTTCTGGGATCACATTGCAGCAGCTTTTTGGAAGACAACTTGTGTTATATAGGCACTAGGCCACTATATTGGGGAAGAGGAAGTGACCTTGTATGGTTCTTATACAACAATAGCGACAAACTTAAGAAAGATAATAATTTCGATAGATTGAGTTATTCAAAAAATTTTCAGCTGTTGATGTTTTGCACAAAGTATGAACATGTTAGGCATATCCCATCACCCTTTTTGACCAATAGTTGATTGGATATATGGAGCATTGTTACACTGCATTTCAACTAATGATGGCATCTAGGGACATGTGCAAACTTAACCATATGGCAAGGCTAAGGAAGGATAATGATGAGTGGCCTCATCTAGGGAATATGTGCAAACTCAACCATATGACAAGGCCAAAGTAGGATAATGATGAGTGGCCTCTAACAAACATTCTAAACTATAGTGATATCTCAAAAGCTAGAGCATTAACACTATCTAGAAAAATGAATCGATTAAGCTTAAAGATGGCCTAGCGCAAGAATTGTAGCTTTATAGGATGAGTAGGAAGAGTGTCAATCACAGTGAGTTGAACTATTAAGGATGAGCTAAATGAAGAACAACTATGATAAGTTTGAGGCCGACCAAATATGATGATTTATGAGAGCCACTATCAGTTTGATAGCCGATATAAAACCTCATGGTTATTAGGACGTAAAGAGTGGACAATGGTCAGTGCTAGTTATTATGACTATCAAAAAAGTGAAGGTTAGATATGAATAGCTGTCAGCATTGGAAATGAGTAGTTATTTCATTGGTTACCATGTTATATATAAATAGTGGGACATAACATAAAGAGGGGATCCTTTCGCTGACAAATATTTATCTCTATCCTTACCTTTTCTTCTAATTTATCATTGCATTTACCTTTAATTTTCTAGCTTTAGTTACCTAGTTCCACTTTTTTTTCCATAAGATGTAGCATAGAGTTGTAACCTCAACTACATCCTACCTCCTCTTCTTTCAAGAGTCCTTAAAGTTCAAGACATTAGGATCTACGCTACCAAGCCTTCGCCCTATCTTCATCCAACTATTTGACATAAGTGACATGTCTATGCACTCGGACCTATTAGAGGACACTTGCATCATCTGAAACCCCCCTCTTTCGACAAAGAATTTTCCAGCCTATTCATTCAAATGTAATGATAAGTACCACAAATTCAATAACAAATATTAAGATATCAACCCAAATGTACCATTATTGCAGTGTCCTCTAGTCCACATCAGCTATGAGTGGATCCAATCTAATACTATTTGTGTCGACCTAATATCTCATTCAAAAAGACTAGCCAAATAAAGGTGTTATTTGGATCCCTTAGCCTTTATAAATATGCATGATCTACCTAGTGGGTAAATGGTATGGGATTAAACATATGCCTGCACCAATTTCAACATGTAGACAACTTAGTAATAGACCAATTCTTAATAAAAGAATCTTGGAACATTTTAATATCTTCAAAATGTGATCATATATATAGAACCCAATTGAAGTCTAGTGGGGCTTTTCTTTTCTTTTAAATAGGTTTCTTTATTGATAAATCTAATAAAGTAGTCGAAGTAACAAAGTACAAGGTACAAAAAATTAATTTAAAATATTTAAATCTTGTTAGAGAACCATTGATAAGAAAATTTGATGTTATTGCAATCTCTTAGATTGCAAACCTTCTAAGTGGGGCTAAAACTAGATCGAATATTGACCGGATATCAACATATCCATATCCATATTTATTTTATCTGATGAATACAAATATAGATACGAATATTATTTGGATGCAAAAATTTATATTCATATTTATTTTAAATGGATACATATATAATTCGGATATTAAAAGTATGGATATAACTTAGATAATTAAACTTTATTACTACAAAATCAAAGATATTACTAAATAGATAATAAATCAAGTTAATAATGTGTTGACATGGTTGTATATTTTTCTTAAAAATTAATAAATATTATATAAAATTTTATAACATTATATATAGATATGGATAGAATAGTTGTTTATCTATATCCATATCCATTTTTCTTTAATGAATATGGATATGAATATGCATATTAGTTGGATTTTTAAATTTCTCTCTATATTTGTATTGATTCGGATGCAAAAATAAATTTTGACAGATAATATCCATACCACTTTCATCTCTACTTCTAAGGATAAAAGGTACAAATCATAAAAAGACTACTACGATGCATGAATAATTTAAAAGATTAATTCTAACAAGAAAAATCTTGAAACACTTGGAGAATGGTCATATATATATATATAATCTCATTAAAATTTGATGGGATTGCGACCTCTCATATTGCAACCATCCGTATACTATATTTTTAGAAGGCAATACTAATCATTATAAGGCACCAAAATAGACATTTGGATAATTGTATGGATAGATACTTTGAAGGCCCAATTCGAGATTATTTATAAAAAAAATCTTCAAGAGTTTTTTTCCTAAAATATAATAATTAAAAGACATGTTGCAGCAACTTCATAGCCACGATAATTGGGTAGAGAATATTTATATATGTAAGAAAGAAAAATAAAAAAGAAAAAAATAAAAAGAAATAAAGATGAAGAAAAAGATACATTTTCTTACATGGGCTCTTGCTATACAACTAATTTTAAGTGGATATCATGTTTGAAAGTGGAATCCACTACTATCCTATGTCTACTTGGACTTAAAAAAAAAACTTTATATACCATGGGTGGTGTAGCCCGTGCGCACCACGGATGGTATAGTGCGTGCACACCGCTCGCGATGATTGGCTCACGCAAAAGGTTGAAAGAAAAAAAAATTTTTTGGGCACCGCACTCCAACCCCATGCATAAGTCAATCACCGCGGAACTGCACCCATGATGCGCAAAGAATTTTCCCTTAGACTTGATTATCCTGTATCCTCGTTAAACTCATGCTCATCTCAATGCTCAATAACCTTCTCTTGGTACCAACCAACCCAACAAGGAGTTTTTAGGAGCTTTTAACACCTTTAGAGAGAAGTTTTGGAACATGATACTTCAAGTACGTGTGTTTCTACGTGAAGCTTTATATTTTCGTAAAATAACGAGGGCGCATCTCTGCTATCCTTTACATGAAGTTTTTAATGGCAATTTACATTTATCAGGTTTCTTCCGGTTGCACAGAGAGAGATGGATGCAGAGAGGCACAACGACATGGGAGAGAGAGAGAGAGAGAGAGAGATTTGCATCAAAATCTTGAAGTGAGGAATGTTAACTCATCAATCTGTAGTTCTATATGATGCACTAAAACTTATATTATAGAATACAGAGGCCATTTACAAGCCATTTAGCAAATAAGAGACTTGGGTAAAAACAAAGTGCAAGAGATTTGCCATAAGATTAATTAAGAGTAGTTGGTCATTTGATCTCAATTCGATCTATCGTATGCTAGAAGAGGGAGGCCTTTATCCATATGAAGGGTGAACATGGTTCTGTATGCAGCAGTCTTTGAGTCATCATCAAGTTTGAATCTGAAGAAACGAAGGAGAGCAGCAGCCAAGATCTTCATCTGCCTGTATGCAAAGTCCTTCCCCAAGCAGATTCGAGGACCCGCCTATCATGCATGGACATCAAACACATATCATATAGATGCGAGCAAGGCATCAGCGAGCATACTGTTCTAGATGCATATGCAAATGGTTCCTTGCGGTCGGATTCAAGTACTACATGACATGCCATTCATTTCTACAAACTTATTGCATTATCGAATCAAAATTTGTAAATGGAAGCCCATTTAAATAGAACTAAACTGAAAATCTAGAATTCCTTTGGTACAGTTGTAACAACAAATAGGGCAGCAAAATGTTATATCTCCATGTTGAATGGCCCTTTCTTTCGTTGTTGAGTTTTGATTGCCTAGCATGCAACCATTAATTTAAACAGTTCAACTTGGCACCTTTCTCCGTGGAGCTTGTACTTTGAGTTTTGACTTCAGGTCAGAAAGGTGGCGCTTTCACATTATTCTCCCCTTCGTAAAATTTGTGAATTAAAATCACGTTCATGGTATCACTGTTTCCAACTATAAGTGACTACAGATATCAAATCTTATGATGTACAGAGTCTAATTGATGAAACTTTCCTCTCGTAAATTCCCATCTCAACTGTCTCCCTTTCTCAAAGAATAGAAAATGGGATTCAAATAAATATAAATGTAAACAAATTAGTATCATGATTAGTTTTCCCTCTCTAAAATGGTAATTTTCCAAAGCCCAAAACAAATCAGAAAATGAAACTAGGTTGAACAAGGACAGCATGTTTTACTCCTCGTCTACAAGTGGCCTAGTTAGCCTTAAAGATCATCTGATTGACTCAAATGATTTCGCCACATCCTTTGCAGAAACCACAACAGTGTTAGTTGTTGCAATTTATATAACAAGACCGAAACTAATTACCATTATTTAGAAACAAACAGCCAAGCTGTTACATCACCAGCAATTTCTGTTATGTGGTATCAAAATTTAGCATCTAACAAATAACTATTTTTGCCTCGTGACATCTAATTCGACCATTTAGAAGATTTGATTGCTCTAGACGAAACTCAACATCTGTTTAACAAAATATTGGTTGCTTATTTGTTGTTTTACTTCTCGGGCTAACTCTTGAGCTGCTATGCTAACATTGCTCACCATTTTCAGAGACATAAGGACCATATTAGGGATAATATACTAAAAAATCAACTTGTGCTTTTACTGATCTTGCATGAATTAAGTCACATTCATGGGAACTATTGTCATGAGTGCATTGAGGTCTAGATGCATCATATGCAACTCCAACTAGAATATACTTATAAATGGATTATAAAGTTTAAAGCATCATTCATCTCTTCTTCACCTCCACTGCATATAATTTCAACCTTCACGTTGGATCGCCATATGAAAACCTTGTTTGTTCAACGATTTGCTATGCATGCATAAAATGCTCTCAATTCCTATAAAAGGTATTAGTTTCAACATCTCCTATCCAACAAAACCATCATGACACTATATGTATGGCCTCTAATTAAACCAATAATGCCTAACAAATGAAGTTAGGAATTTACAAATGGGAACCTGACTTTAAAACCTCACGAGCTATTCGTATTTATCACTCTACTTATAACTAGCTCATTTGATACTCATTTGTGATCATGGTCTTTATAGGTTTTATAATTTTTTTTTCATTTTTTCTTTGATAAAGTGTTAGGCCATTAATAGTTTCTTTAGTCTTGTAAGTTGAGCTGGAGATATTTCATTTGTGAACTAAAGTGTATCTCTTTTCTTCTTCTTCTTCTTCTTCTTCAGCTTTTTTTTTTTTTTTTCTGGAGGAGTCGTCTAAAAGCGTATTAACAAGTTGTGCTCATAAATTTGGAAGTTTGTAAATCATGTGCCTTTAATTATCGTATGAAGAGGTTCCTCTAAGATTCATCATTGGAGAATCTTGTATGCTTATGGAAACTACTATAAACATTTTAACCTCTTTTGTGTTGCTTCCATAAACAACTTCTATCATATCTGCATCTTTTTGCAAGCATGCATTATTTGTTTTTAGCTATTGAGGGGGTAAAGAAAGGAATTTGATTTTATTCCTCATCCATACTGATATACTGATATGAGATAATCTACTCATCAAATCCACCTTGATGCAAAGCAAAGCAAATTAGCATCATGCAAAATTCTTGAAGGATATATATTCACCCTCAGCAGTCAGGTTACACCTTTTTAAATGAAGGAAAATACCCTATATGACCAGATCACCAAAAAAAAAGAAGAAAAATCCTCTATACTAGAGTACCTCCAAGGACATCTTTGATAGGTTCAATGATTTCTTGGCTATTAATTTATAGAAATACTCTTGCATTAAGAATCCAGGAATTTCTTGACCAAAGATCCTTCATATGTGGTGTGTTGAATGGGCAAGTTCTACTACAATTGATGCATAAGAGGTAAAATCATTTGAATTTTAATTTTGCAAGAAAATTGCTTTTCATTATACCTGTTATGAAAGACATGTTTATATGACAGAGAAAGTAATTGACTTCTATGAAAACGTCGTTCAATTACTTTCCATAAGCCCGTTTTGGAAGAATGGCAATGCATACTACCTAAGAAGTTTTATAAAGTAGGTGAAAATTGAGGATTTCTGATCATTTCCCTAGGACTCATATACAGTTACAAAGTTACAAAACAGAATATGAATATTACAATTCCTATCTATCAAATATACCACTGGACTTCAACTATTGCAATCCACAAATTAACAGTCATTCTCTTCAGGGATCCTTGGAAATTTCAGCAATTGGAATGCCCCTGTATGCACAGAAGCCATCTACTTCAGATTTCTTTTGAGTAACGGAGAAGCTAACACAACGTGCACTTGTAGACTAATACTACCTGCATGCAAAATGAGCTGCATAGCCCTTTCAACCACCATGTCCAAAGGAAAGGTTAGACTGTGTTGGGGATAAACCCCGCTCTCGCCGAAGTCCAGTCTGATGCTCAGCCTAATGCAACTGGTAATCACGGAAGAGCTTCGATCGAAAATTCTTCCTCTAGCGGCCGAACTTCAACCGAACTCCTCCATAAGCCGAACCCCTCTCGAACTCCTCCATCGGCCGAATTTCAGCCGAACTCCTCCAGCGGCCGAATTCTAGTCGAACTCCTCCAAGAGCCGGACTCCTCCCAGACTTACTCTTCGGGCGGACTTCTCCAGGAGCCGGACTCCTTCCGGACTTCTTTTTCAGTCGGATTTCTACAGAAGCCGAACTTCTTTCGGATTTCTCCTTCAGTCGGATTTCTTCAGGAGCCGAACTCCTTCCGGACTTCTCCTTCAGTCTAGCTTCTCTAGGAGCCGAACTCCTTCTGGACTTCTCTTTTAGTCGAATTCTACAGGAGCCGAACTCTTTCCAGACTTCTCCCTCAGTAGAATTCTGCCAGGAGCCCAACTCCTTCCGGACTTCTCCTTCTGTTAAGTTCCTCCAGGAGCCGAACTCCTTCCAGACTTCTTCTTCAGTCGGATTTCTATAGGAGCCGAACTCCTTTCGGACTTCTCCCTCAGTAGAATTCCTTCAGGAGCCTAACTCCTTCTGGATTTCTCCTTCAGTTAAATTCCTCCAGGAGCCGAACTCCTTCCGAACTTCTCCTTCAGTCAGATTTCTACAGGAGCCGATCTCCTTCCGGATTTCTCCTTCAGTCGGATTCCTCCAAGAGCCGAACTCCTTCCGAACTTCTCCTTCAGTCGGAGCCAAACTCCTTCCAGATTTCTCCTTCAGTCGGAGCCGAACTCCTTTTGGATTTCTCCTTCAGTCGGATTTCTACAGGAGCCGAACTCCTTCCGGATTTCTCCTTCAGTCAGATTCCTCCAGGAGCTGGACTCCTTTCAGACTTCTCCTTCAGTCGGACTTCTCTAGGAGCCAGACTCCTCCCAAACTTCTCCTTCGATCGGACTTCTTCAGTCGGATTTCTACAGGAGCCGAACTCCTTTCGGACTTCTCCTTCAATTGGATTCCTACAAGAGCCGAACTCCTTCCAGACTTCTTCAGTCGGATTCCCCCAGCGGATTACTTTCAGATTTCAGCTAGCATCCCTCCTGGATGATCTCCTCTAGCCATATTTCTTTTAGGAGTCCGAACTCCTCTGGAATTGATATATGTCAAAGCTCTTCACCAACCAACGCCTGCTTCCTCCAAACTTCAACTATTAAATCTCAACGAACGGCCACATCACGACAATGGACACCTCTCTCCATAACAAACTCCATGTGATTTCGAGCGGCCCACTATCGGATGGTTATTGCTGTCACTATCAGTCTACTATAGGCGGTGCCTCCCTCCGTGACAGACTCCACACTGCTCCGAGCGGTCCGCTACCGGACGGCTACAGCTGTCACTATCAGTCTGCTATAGGCGGTGCTATAGGCGGCGCCTCTCTCTGTGATAGACTCCACGTGGCCCCGAGCAGCCTGCTACCAGGCGGCTATGACTGTCACTATCAATCTGCTACAGGCTCCCCACTACCGAACGATCGACAGGCTATAAAAAGGGACACTTCAGATACGTTTTCTCTAAGTTCTCTTCTCCTTTCCAAAATTCTGCTGAATCCTTTTTTGAGCACTCCATTTCTGTTGATCAGAAGAGCTGACTTGATTGTCGAAGGGTCCTGCCGGAGCCACCACCACCGACTCCGGACGGGACTTTGTTTTGCAGGTCACCAACGGCGACCTCTTCTTCCTCAACTCCAGCTCGATCCGACATCAACCAGATTCTACATCAACAGGATTGGCATAGGAGGGGCCCCTCCGTTCCTGAGGTTTCCTTGTTCTTAAAGGAGTGCTCGGCAGCGATATCTCTTCTTCCTCTCCAGAGTTTTTCTCCGAAAAAAAATGCCTCCCAGGAATGCTTCGATCCGGTGATCAACGGCCTCTGCAGCTAGATCCCGTCCAAACCTATTCGCTCTCGCTTCAGCTTCGGCAACTCAAGCTCCACCCGCAGCTATGGTGGATGCGGAGCAGTTCAACCTGCTGGTCCAGCAGGTTCACGATCTCACGAAGGTAGTGCAGGCCATACATCGGCAGACCCCGGCGTCGATTTGGTCGGAGCAGGCTTCTTCGGAGCTCCATGATCCAATCTGAAGACGGCCGACTTGGGCTAGCTGGCCGATGATCTCCGAAAAGAGAAAGCAGAGGGTGGAGAGCCCTTGCTCGGACCATGACTTGACCCAGGGGAAGCTTTGCACCCGTTCCACAAAAAAATTCTGAAGATCAACGATCGTGAAGATCTCCTGGATCAAAGGCTCCTGAAAATAAGCCGACGAATCGAAGAACTCCATCATACTTCCTCCTCATACGATAGTGATATTTGCACTGATCCTCCTTTTTCTTAGAGGATTATACAGAAATCAATCCCGCCGAACTTTAAGCTCTCGCGGTTTGAGAGTTACGATGGGACCACCGATTCGGTCGACCATCTGGAGGCCTTCCGGACAATGATGCTACTCCATGGCGCGTCAGATGCCATTTTGTGCCGGGCGTTCTCATCTACCCTCAAGGAAGCCGCCAGGAATTGGTACTCAGCACTTAAATCGGGTACCATTTTTTTCTTCGATCAAATGAGCTATCAGTTTGTGGCTCACTTCGTCAGCAGCCGACGTCCGTGCTGAGGTTTGGATTTTCTGATGAATATCAGGCAGAATAAGGGAGAATCTATCCAGGCCTATGTCATCCGATTTAATGCTGCTGCATTGATGGTTCGAAACCTGGATCAGTCTGTTGCAATGGCCGCACTCAAGGACGACCTTCAGAAGAATAATTTATTGTTCTCCTTAGAGAAGAAGTACCCCAGGAATTTTGCTGATCTACTAGCTCGGGCTGAAGGATACGTCCGAACGGAAGAGGCCTTCAAATTGAAAGATGAGGAAGCCGCAGGAGAGCGACGGACGAGCGAGTCTAATAAACCCGCAGCTGATGAAGGGCCGAATGAGGCTCAGCCACGCTCACGGACTTCCCCCAAGCGTAAGCGAGCCTGAACTCCCCCTTGAGCTCATCGTCAAAGAAGCCCCGACAGAAGGGTACAAAGAAGTTCTCCCCTCAGGAGGTTTCACAACTACGCCCCCCTTAATGCTCCAAAAATGCAAGTATTGATGGAGATCAAGGAACAACTGCCGAGGTCTGAAAGGATGCGCACTCACCCCGGCAAGCGTAATCCTAGCAAATACTGTCTTTACCATCGTGACCACGACCACGATACTGAAGAATGCATTCAGCTCCAAGACGAGATCGAGGAGCTCGTTAGGAGAGGCCGGTTGGGTCGATTCCTCAGACACCGGTCTGAAGCAAAGGAAGATCGACCGAGAGCACTGCCGCAGCCAGAACCACCAAGAAGGGAGGAACAATAAGAAGATCGGCCACCTCTCAGCATCATCAATACTATCTCTGGGGGACTTCGGCATGAAGAGACCAGCAGATCTGAGGGATCAGTGAAGAGGTGGAGAACTGAAGAGCCCATCGCTTTTACCGATGAGGATGCTCAAGAAGTCCAGTTTCCGCACAATGACGCGGTTGTAATCTCTTTAAACATTACCGACTATGATGTACGCCGTGTTTTGGTAGATAATGGAAGCTGATGTTTTGTTTTATGATATTTTCTCAAAGATGTCCTTCCTCAATAACCACTTGGGACCTATGAACTCTCCGTTGGTAGGCTTCATTGGCGATGCCGTGCCAGTTGAGAACATAATAACTTTAACTGTAACTACAGGGCAACGCCCGAAGCTGGTAAAGGCACTGGTCGATTTTTTAGTCGTAAAGGCTCCATCTGCCTATAATGCTATTCTCGGCCGACCTGGGTTGAACGCTCTCGAAGTAGTGGTGTCAACTTATTATCTAAAAGTGAAATTTCCAACGAGCTACAGAATTGGAGAGATCAGGGAAGATCAGGCATTGGCGAGACGCTGTTACTCCATTGCCCTGCAGAAAAACATCCAGCCCAACCTTTGTCCTGTTGATGGGCTGGATACCCGTGATGACCTCACCGAAAAGTGGGGCGAGCCTATGGAGGACCTTATATCTGTGCCCTTAAACGACGGGAATGCAGAGCACACTGTACAAATCGGCTCCAACTTAAGGGACGAGGTTCGGGAGCAACTCGTCACCTTTCTCAAGAAGAACGCGAATGTCTTCGTCAGGGTCCCAACGGATATGCCAAGAATTAACACCGAGGTCATGGAACATCGGCTGGCCGTTAATCCTAAGTATCGAT
This sequence comes from Cocos nucifera, assembly GCA_006176705.1. Lineage (NCBI taxonomy): Eukaryota > Viridiplantae > Streptophyta > Magnoliopsida > Arecales > Arecaceae > Cocos > Cocos nucifera. The sequence goes on from QRFJ01000416.1 coordinate 183,930, forward strand.
CAGTAAAAGAAAAGATGTGCAACCACGCCCCAAAAAGGCAGAAAGCAATCGCAAAAGAAGTAGGCAAACTCCTCAAAGCTGGATTCATTCGGAAAGTTAACTATCTAACCTGGATCTCAAACATAGTCCTCATCAAAAAGGCAAACAAGTGGAGAATATGTATAGATTTCAAAAGACTGAACAAAGCCTGTCCAAAAGACAACTATCCTCTATCCAGAATTGATCAACTGATAGACGCGACCTTGGGCCACGAGCTCCTCACCTTCATTGACGCCTTCTCCGGCTATAACCGGATACGAATGGCACCGGAGGACGAGGAGAAAACTGCTTTTGTTACTGACCGTGGTCTTTACTGTTACAGGGTTATGCTCTTTGGACTCAAGAATGCAGGGGCAACATATCAGTGCCAGGTAAACAAGATTTTCAAGGAGCGGATCGGCCGCAACATGGAAGTGTATGTGGATGACATGCTTGTCAAAAGTCGAGCTTCTATAAACCACCTCGCCGACCTCGAAGAGACCTTCAGTGCACTCAGGAAGCACAAGATGAAGCTGAATCCGACCAAATGCGCCTTTGGTGTGACCTCAGAAAAGTTTCTGGGGTTTATAGTATCAAGACACGAGATTGAAGCAAATTCAGAAAAAATCCGAGCTATTCAGAAGATGACTGCTCCAAAAACAATCAAAGTTTAGCGTCTAACTGAAAAAGTGGCATCCTTAAATCGCTTCGTCTCGAGATCGGCCGAGCGATACATACTCTTCTTCCAAGTTCTCAAGCAACCAAAGAACTTCTGCTTGACGACGGAGTGCCAACGGGCGTTTGAGGAGCTCAAAAACTACCTCGGCTCACCCCCACTGCTGGCAAAGTCCGAACCCGAAGAAAAATTATTTCTGTACCTAGCAGTTTCTCCGATGGCTTTAGCAGCAGTCCTGATCAAGGAAGAAGCGAAGATGCAGCGATCGATCTACTACGTAAGCCGGATCCTGAGGGATGCTGAGACTAGGTACTCTAAGCTAGAAAAATTGACTTACTCTCTTCTAATTGCTGTCAGGAGACTCCGACTTTACTTTCAGGAGCACACCATAACGGTCCTCATGGATCAACCAATAAAAGCAGTCCTTCATCGAATGGATGCTTCCGAAAAAATTGCAAAATGGGCAATCGAGCTCACAGAGTTTGACATCAATTATCGACCTCGACCATCGATCAAAGCCCAGATATTGGCATATTTTATAGTAGAATGTACCATTCTAGATGATGCCGAGCTTGAACAGAACGAGATCGGCGTTCTGTTATCGCAATCGAGCCTCTCCAAAGAGAGTGCCGATCTTTTCGAAGATTTTTAGGCCCTGTACGTGGATAGTTCGTCCAACTCTGCTGAAGCAGGTGTGGGGTTAGTCTTAGTCAACCCCGAGGGAGTCGTCGTCGAGTACGCGCTACGCTTTAAATTTTCTGCAACTAATAATGGGGCCGAATATGAAGCGCTAATTGTCAGATTAAAAATAGCAAGAGAGTTAAAAGTAGATCAGCTTCAAGCCTACAGTGATTTTCAATTAGTGGTCGGCTAAGTTAGTGGCAACTATGAAGCGCGGGAGGAAAGTATGATGAAATACCTTGAGAAAGTAAAAGATTTGACTCTGGCCTTCGATAGTTTTGGCATTCGACAGATTCCGAGGACAGAAAATACAAGAACCGATCTCCTATCTAAATTGGCCACTTCAGCTCGAGCCAAACTGTCCAAAAAAGTATTTTTTGAAACTCTAAAATGCCCAAGCTCAGAGGAATCATAGTTCGTTATGCAGACAGAGCTCGAGCCGAGCTGGATTGGCCCGTTAGTTGCCTATCTCAAAGAGGGAGTTCTTCCTCGTGATCCAAAAGAAGCTTGAAAACTTAAAAATCAAGTCTTCCGGTATGTTTTATATGAGAGCAAGTTGTATAAAAGGTCGTATTAGCTGCCGCTGCTGAGATTCTCCGACCTTTAGAGGCCGACTTCGTATTATGAGAAGTGCACGAGGAAATTTATGAAAGTCATGTATGAGCCAGATCCCTATCACAAAAACTACTTCAACAAGGATATACTATTGGCCGACCTTGTACCACGATTCAATGGAGTATGTCAAGGAATGTGACCGCTGCTAAAAAATGCAAACATACAAAGACAGCCGGCCTTCAAGCTTACTCCACTAAGCGCACCTTGACCATTTACGCAGTGGGGAATGGATATACTTGGTTCTTTCCCAACGGCATCCGGACAACGGAAGTTCCTCCTGGTCGCGATCGACTACTTCACCAAATGGATCAAAGCCGAACCACTAGCAAAAATTATCGAGGCCAAGGTACAGGACTTCGTTTAGAAGTCAATCATCTGTCGGTTCGGTCTGTCCCACACTTTCATAACAGATAATGGGCGACAGTTCGCTGGGTTGAGGTTCGCCGAGTTCTGTGAAGATCTAAACATCTCCCATCACTTTACATCGGTAGCTCACCCACAGGCAAATGGGGAAGCTGAAGTGATCAATCGGATCCTCCTGCAAGGCATCAAGACAAGGCTCGATAGAGCAAAGGGGGCCTGGGTGGACGAACTCTACCACATCCTTTGGGCGTACTGAACTGCTCAAAGGCTACCGACTGGGAAAACACCATTCGTCTTGACTTTCGAAATGGAGGCAGTCATCCCAATCGAGCTTAAGCTCCCATCAGCATGGATCGTGGCCTTCAATGAGCAGCATAACTCACAGACCTCAGAGTCAACCTCGACTTGCTGGAAGAAAAAAGAGAGGAAGCCCAAATTCGAATGGCAGCCTACAGGCGAAGGGTGGCCCGATACTATAACTCCAAAGTTAGAGGTAAAATATTCAGAGTGGGGGACTTAGTGCTTCGGCGAACTGCCATCTCTCAGCCTCAGAGCCAGAGGAAGCTTGCCTCGAATTGGAAAGGCCCGTATGAAGTAGAGGAGATCGTCTGGCCTGGAACTTATCGTTTGAAGGAGCTTGGAGGGACAACGCTCCCACGACCTTGGAATTCAAAAAATCTAAGGATGTACTATCAGTAATTTTCCTTCAATAAAACTCCTCCATTTTAATATTATTATTTCTTGGTACAAAAACTATGTGATGACAGAAAAGAAGAAATCAATAGTGGCCATGTTAGGAACAGAAGGAGAATCTCGTCCTAACGTGAGCAAAGTCGAAGGCCTCGTTCATTTTAGACGAGATGAGGGGAGAGGCCCTGACAATGGCCCTTATGCGTTCCTACAGTCCGTTAGGAACAGGAGGAGAATCTCGTCCTAACGTAAGCAAAATCGAATGCCTCGTTCATTTTAGACGAGATGAGGAGAGAGGCCTTGACAACGACCCTTATGCGCCCCTACAGTCCGTTAGGAACAAGAGGAGAACCTCGTCCTAATATAAGCAAAATCGAAGAACCTCATTCATTTTTAGACGAGATGGGGGAAAGGCCCTGACAATGGCTCCTATGTGCCCCCACAATCCGTTAGGAACAGGGAGGAGAACCTCGTCCTAATGTGAGCAAAGTCGAAGATCTTGTTCATTTTTAGACGAGATTAGGGGAAGAGGCCCTGACAACGGCCCTTATATGCTCCAACGATCCATTAGGAACATGAGGAGAACCTCGTCCTAACGTGAGCAAAGTTGAAGGCCTCGTTCATTTTAGACGAGATGAGAAGAGAGGCCTCGACAACAATCCTAAATACGCCCCTACAGCCTGTTAGGAACAGAAGGAGAACCTCGTCCTAGCGTGAGCAAAGGTCGGAATCCCGTAGACCAAAGACGTGGAGAAGGAAAAAGCTCAGTGGAGAATCCTTACACGTGCTTTCCCACGACAACCTGACTATATCAAATGCAAATGGCAAAACCCTATCCTGGTTTGCAAGAGAGATCCTAGTTCGGCGTTCACAATAAGTCCGGCGTCCACAACGAGCTCGACGTCCACAACGAGCAACAAGCGCCAAAACCCGAGATCAGAATTCTCCCCCGAGCTTCAACTTCAACGTCAACCTCGATCAGAGACAAGATCTCCTTCGAGCTTCAACTGCAACGTCAACAGGAGATAAGATCTTCAACCTCGGCTCGAGATAAGATCTCCCCCGAGCTCCAACTTTCAACGTCAATAGGAGATAATATCTCCTTCAATTTCAACTGGAGATAAGATCTTCCTCGAGCTTCAACTTCAACGTCAACCTCAGCTCGAGATAAGATCTTCCTCAAGCTTCAACTTCAACGTCAACCTCAGCTGGAGATAAGATCTCCCCCGAACTTCAACTACAGCGTCAACAGGAGATAAGATCTCCTTCAACCTCGGCTCGAGATAAGATCTCCTCCGAGCTCCAACTTCAACGTCAACAGAAGATAAGATCTTCCTCGACCTCGGCTGGAGATAAGATCTCTCTCGAGCTTCAACTTCAACAGCAGATAAGATCTCCCCCGAGCTTCAATCTCAGCGGGTGCTGAGTCCGAAAAAGAACTTCGACAGTCATCTTTTCTGTACTCTCTTCGAATTTCAAACTCGAAAGTGGGGGGACTATTGTTGGGGATAAACCCCACTCTCGCCGAAATCCAGTCTGATGCTGAGCCTAATGCAACTGGTAATAACGAAAGAGCTTCGATCGAAAATTCTCCCTCTAGCCGCCGAACCCTAATCGAACTCCTTCATCGGCCGAACTCCTTTCAAACTCCTCCAGTGGTCAAATTCCAGCCAAACTCCTTCAACGGCCGAATCCCTCTCGAACTACTCTAACGGCCGAATTCCAATCGAACTTCTTTAGGAGCCGGACTCCTCCCAGACTTCTCCTTCGATCGGACTTCTCCAGGAGTCGGACTCCTTCCGGACTTCTCCTTCAGTCAGATTTCTGCAGGAGCCAAACTCCTTCCGAATTTCTCCTTCAGTCGGATTCCTCCAAGAGCCGAATTCCTTCCGAACTTCTTCTTCAATCAAGTTCCTCCAGGAGCTGAACTCCTTACGGACTTCTCCTTCAATCGGATTTCTACAGGAGCCAAACTCCTTCTGGACTTCTCCCTCAGTAGAATTTCTCTAGGAGCCCAACTCCTTCCGGACTTCTCCTTCAGTCAAGTTCCTCCAGGAGCCAAACTCCTGAACTTCTCCTTCAATCGAATTTCCATAGGAGCCGAACTCCTTCCGAACTTCTCCTTTAGTCGGATTCCTTCAGGAGCCGGACTCCTTCCAGACTTCTCCTTCGGTCGGACTTCTCTAGGAGCCGAACTCTTTCCAGACTTCTCCTTCAGTCGGATTCCTCCAGGAGCCGAACTCCTCCCAGACTTCTCCTTCGACCGGACTCCTCTCAGACTTCTCTTTCGGTCGGACTTCTCTAGGAGCCGGACTCCTTCCGGACTTCTCCTTCAGTCGGATTTCTACAAAAGCCGAACTCCTTCAGAACTTCTCCTTCAGTCGAATTACTCCAGGAGCCGAACTCCTTCCGGACTTCTTCTTCAATCAGATTCTCTCAGCAGATTACTTCCAAATTTCAGCTAGCATCCCTTCTGGATAATCCCCTCTAGCCGTATTCTCTTTAGGAGTCCGAACTCCTCTAGAATTGATATATGTCAAAGCTCTTCACCAACCAACGCCTGCTTTCTCCAAACTTCAACTATTAAATCTCAATGAATGGCCACATCACAACAACGGACACCTCTCTCCATAACAAACTTCACGTGGCTCCGAGCAGCCCACTATCAGATGGTTATGGCTGTCACTATCAGTCTGCAATAGGCGACGCTACAGGCGGCGCCTCCCTCAATGACAGACTCCACACGACCCCGAGCAGCTCGTTACCAGATGGCTACAGCTATCACTATCAGTCTGCTACAGGCGGCGCCTCTCCATGACAGACTTCACGCGGCCTCGAGCGGCCCGCTATCACGCGGCTACGGTTGTCACTATCAATCTACTACAGGCTCCGTCTATAAAAAGGGACCTTCCAGATATGTTTTCTCTAAGCTCTCCTCCTTTCCAAAACTCTGTTGAATCTTTTCCTGAGCACTCCATTTCTATTGGTCAGAAAAACCGACTTGATCGTCAGAGGGTCCTGCCGGAGCCGCCACCACCGACTCCGGATGGGACTTTATTTTGCAGGCCACTGACGACGACCTCTTCTTCCTCAACTCTAGCTCGATCTGGTGTCAACCAAATTCTGTACCAATAGACTGGCTTGTCCAAGCCTCCTTAAGCCTCCTATATGGTCACATAATTGGTTGATGCTTTCATGCATAACTGCACATGAGGGCAAGCTTATCTCCATGACTAAACACTTACTAAGCCAATCATACTTCCTCTAAAAGCTGACAAATTCCATTCTTTTTATCTCACAGGAAAAGTGAGAAGTTTTCCATTTTCTGAGATCAAACGATCTCTACACAACTATAGTTCTTTTAGGCCACATGACACCTTCCAACTGGGTGATTAAGACTTTTTGTCAGCAATTCTCCCTCTAAAATCGATAGAAGTGACTATCTCTAGTCTCCATTGTCATGAAAAGCATTATACAAGAACTAGGAGACCCATTAATTCACGCTTCTCATTTCTCTCTTCTAAAATCCCATATACATCTACTACTAAAAAAATGTGAAAAAAAGACAATCCTGTATACATCTAGACCCATGCATAACTGCAATGAAGGGCAAATTTTTACTTTGTTAGGTAGCCCAACTTTTATAAGAGACTTGATGACTTTCTTCTTTGTCTCTTAAATAAAATGAAAAAAGAGAAATTTTCCACATATTGTATCCGAAATCCTTCATTAACTTTTGACATAACAAACTTTCTAATTGGTGTTTGAATTTTAATTTGTTAGTGGTTATCTTTCCTTTCCTAATAAGTGGTCATCTTTACTTTTCTAAAGTGACAATTGTTGACCATCTCCCCCTTCTCTCTCCTAAGAGGAAAGTTGGCAAAGCAGTAGAACCCATTGTTTGAAACAAACTTGCTCTCCTTCGGTTTTCACATAAAAATTTAAACCAATAATTTCTCCCATTCTAATGACTTCAGGGAATCCTAACAAGTTCCTCTCGCTCTCTCTCCTGTGATGCAGAAACAGGTATTCTACTAAGCAGTCTACAGCCAAATATACAAATGATTCTTTTAAAAAAAGGAATATGAGGAATGCAGCTTACATTGAAGGCGACGAATTTAAATGGACTCTCAGGCCTGAAAACTCCATTCTCAAGCCAGCGCTCAGGCCGAAATTCCTCAGCATCTTCACCCCAGAGATAGGTCATCCTTCCCATAGCATAGGTGATATAATGTACTGCATCTCCTTTCTTAACTTTGAAACCATCTGGGAGGACATCATCCTCATCTGAAATCTTCACATCCTGTTACAAAAGCAGTAAAAGACCAGACCATATTATTGCTCTAAATTATAAACTATGAACCAACAAAGGCTTATCAAAACAACTAGGTTTTCATTAATGGGTCAGACCACTGGGACAGCAGGGTAAAGCCGCAAAGTCTCAGTGAGTGCAGCATGGAGATAATGCATCCTGTCAATGACTTCTTCACTCAGGCAAGCTGAGAATTCCATGATGTCAGTTCTACCACCTTCAAATTTTGTAACCTCCCTGATTTCAATGGCAATCTTCTCCTGTAACAGAGGATGCTTGCACAGCATAAAGAAGAACCATGAGAGGGTGTTTGCGGAGGTGTCTTTCCCTGCTACTAGGAAATTGAGGATTATGTCCCTCAGGTATCGATCAGTCATGTTCTCCGGATCCTTCTCACTCGCCAATATAAATCTTGATAATATATCTTCTTTGCTTTTCTATACATGCAACCAAGAAGGTAAAAAAATAGCAAGTATAATTCAGCATTCACCATAAAGTTCAAGAACGTGTATTTGTTTTCTAAGAGAACAATTGGAATATGCTTACAGTTTCTCGCCTGCTTTTCATCTGCTCCCTCTTGTGGTGAATCAGCTGGTACACAAAGTCATCAATCACCTTGAGGTTCCTCTTGAGCTGAGCCTCCAATCCAATGTTCAGAAGCCTCTTGATTTCCCAGAATATATCAGCATACCGCCAGAACACAATGGAGTTAGAGTCATCGAAAGCCTTGCTGAAGCGAACCCCAAACTCATTGGAGCCTGAGAGAGTGTCTAGCTCGACACCAAAACCCACTTTGAAGATCGAATCCAGAGTCGATCTCATCAGAAGATTCTGCAATGAAAACCAAAAGGATCAATTACCCAGAGAAGCATACATGGCTGCCTTTCTATTATCTTAGTGACAATGATTAAACCTGCATATCTATCATGGTTTCAGTGTTCACAGCATCTGAGATCCTTCTCACTAGTTTCACTGCATTTTGTTGGAACACAACACTACTAAAGTCTCGAAGAACTTTGGTTGAGAACTCATAGCTTGCAAGCTTTCTTTGGTGGCGCCACTTCTTGCCATCCACTGCAAAGATTCCATTGCCAAAGAGATCCTTCATTATGTGATAATTGTACTGGCCCTGTCAACATGTCATGGATTATACAGGAGAGTTTTAAGTAATCAAAGAAAAAGGATCAGAATCAGAGGCAATATTAGAAGCAAGAACCTTGCTGTATTTGGAGAAGTTGGACTTGAGAATGTGCTTGATGTTAGCAGGATCAGCACTAAAAATCTCGCTGTGGGAAGGCCCGATCAGCCGAAAGGTTTGGTGCCTGCGGGCAATAGTGGTTAGGAAATCGAAAAGCGTGTTGAAGTAGATAAGCTGATGGAAGATGGTGCCTGCAATGGGGGGTCTGTCAGTCTTTTGGATTGACTCCTTGATATAAAAGATGGAAAAGGAAATGATTGAAGCCACAACATAGAGAATTATCGCTGCAAAGGCTATAGAGAGAAAAGAGAAGGTAAAGAAACCAAGTGTTGCAGCAAACTGTAAGAGTTGAGAAGCCATGGGAGGGTCCATGGTAAGGATTCGGCAGAAAGTCATTTGCTGATCTATATGTCTATTAGACTGCTCAGAAATAACAAGAAGATCTATGTCACCTTCATGCCTGACACTGTGCAAGACATCAACTGCCAGGCCTATTTTCCTGGATCGTCTCTAAATTCCATAGCTGTTGGTATCTACGTCACCATCAGTTGGACGTTGAAGTGGGAACAGGGAAGGGAAAAAGCCAATCCAATATGGTGCTTGTCTTGTCTGCACGTGCTCTTGCATGTTCCCAGCTCAATTTGTCTCAACCTTGAGCAAAACAATGAAACAGTGTTATTTCTCAAAAGAACATTTTAACAATGTCAATTTCAAAAGGAAGGGAAACAAGGTCAGTCCTCAGCCTTTGGCAATGAAATAGGTGCCAGGTGCTTGACCTCTGTTCTGGTCCATAAACATTGAAAAAACAGTGCATCCACTTTCAATAAGGACAATGAGAAACTAATGCAACAATATTCATATTTTCTGAATCTGGTTCATTAATTCTTAAGAACCCTTCATTCTGTATGAAATATAGAATTACAAATGCCAACAACAATTTTTAGATGTATCTTTGAAAGGCATAGACATTATCAGACTTGTGTCTTTTGCCCACAATTGCAACGTAGCATCGCATGACATCTTAGATCATAACAATAAAAGTACAATACATAAAACTATAAACTGCAGGGCAACTTATTTGGCTTCTGGGGTCACAAGTATTGTTTGATGCACCATCAGACTCCATAGTTAACAGTGGAAAAGGCACAACTTATGATAGATAAGCATGAAAGTCTTAATTTATTTGATGTTGGCCATCAAAATGTCTGAAACATACCTCGCAGTGGCCTCTGAATTCTTTCCAAAATCACTTGGCATATTCACTCTGTTGGATAAGCCTCAAAATTTTCTGGCAATATTCAACAACTGTTGAACCTTCTAAAAGGCTCTTGAATAAATAAGATGGTAGTCTGATTAGTTAAAAGAAAGAATAAGGACATGATATTTCTACATTTTGAAAAACATGTGCACCCCTTTTTTAATGGGAAAAGATGCACTTTGAACATAAATTCCCGTCAACTCTGACTTTGATGCAGTGTATCTACCAAATCATTCACTACTACTCAGAGGACTTTTTGCATTCAGTATTGTCTCGTTGCATCTCTAGATTATCAATGATCAAGCGATCTCCTCCTGAAAGTACGTGGAAGGTCTGTACTTTATATACAATGCATCTTTTATGCCAAAGCTTCCATTTCGATTGAGTCTCTTTCCTCAGTTTCCATAAAAAGAGCACAAGAGACTTTCTTCAAAGTCATCGTACAGTAAATTTACCCAAAAAGTAGGAAATAAAAAAAGAAATCTGGCATCTGCATTTGATACTTAAACAAGCTGCTACGTGTTAATAAGTCCATGTGATCTCTAACATTTCCTCGTCATTAGCAATGCAAGTAATACCTGGACTGCAACCCCACTGCCGATCCCATTCAACACCCACTCCATTTCTTTCATCAAGCTCTCAGGTGACCCATTTACAGAAAACTCAAGCACCTGTCCATGAACTTCAATCATACCGCAACCAGATGCAGATTTCTTTATCCCATGCTCTTTTATGAAAGACCAAACTTGCTTTACATCCTCAAACAAGTTAGCCTTTTGCATAGATATCTGATATAATTATATAGAAAGCATGATTGAGAGTATCCAACCCAATCAAATAGCCAGCCATGCTTTCTCCTACATCTACATTTTCATGTGTCCTACACTCACCAAGCAATGCCCCTTAAAATGAGTCTGGCTCCATAGGCATGCTTCTGATCAGCCTTTCAGCCTCTTTGGATAGCCCTGCTTGGCCAAGCAAATCAACCATGCAGGCATAATGGCGCAGCTGTAGCTCAATTAATTTGACTTGTTTCTTCGCACTAAAACACGACCAGCCTTTTTCTACCTGGCTGGGAGCACAAGCACTTAGAAGTACACCAAAGTCACATAATAAGGCTCCCATGCTTTTCCATCTCCTCTGAAAGACTAAAAGCCTACCCATGTATGGCAAATGCTAAGATCATCGCCATCCATGCCAAAACACACTTTTTGGACATTTCCTACCTCTCTGCACGTACCCACATTTCCTATGCATGACTATCAATGCAGTTCCAATCACGACATCAAACTCCAGCCGGTGCCTCTTCAAATAACCATGTACTCATTACCCCTGGTCCAGAGATCCCAGCCAATCAGACGCTGCTATTACACTGCAACGGCGATTCTGTCAGGCTGCATCTCATGGAACAAAGTCAATGCCTCCCTCAACCGGCCACCCTGCACAAACCAGTAATGGTAGAATTCCAAGTCATGATATTCCTATCTTTCATGTCCAGAAACAGACGCAGAGCCAAGTCGAGCTCCCCGCCCATCAAATACCCTGTCAAAATCGAATTCCAAGAGACTATATCTCTGTGGGGCATTTTGTCGAACGACCTCTGCACGGACTCGATGAATCCGCAGGTCGAGCAAAAGTGGCTCATGAAGTGTTTTATGAAGCGTCCAAATGGAGGCCCGGCTTGGAGACTCTTGCCGGTGGCGCAGTCGAGGCGGAGGGAGCGGTGCTTGAGGAAGGCAAAGGTGAGGTGGTGGGCGGACGCCGGCACCGATCATTTGGGCGTCGAGCGAGAGCGGGCTGAGATGGGAGGTGTGTGGAGACAAAATTTACAAAAAAAAAAAAAAAAAAGAAGAAGAAGAAAAGAGGGTGGAGGAGGAGGAAGGCACCCTTTCTGTCGTAGTAGCGGTGTTTAGCCAAGCTTTTGGCGAGAAAGAAAAAAAAAAAAAAAAAAAAACTGCTTATTTATTAAAAAAATATTTGATTGCTTATTTTAAAATATAATCTATTTCTATTAGCAAGCAATTTTTTTTGCTGCAGAAAGAATGTAAAAAATTAAAAAAAAATTTAAAAAATAAAAGTAAAAATAAAAAATTAATTTTTTAAGATATAAATATTCTTACTCATAATCATTATTTATCATAATTATTTTTTTTACCTAATTCTTTCATTATTCTCATGCTGCCTGCTTATTTTAATATTTTTTATATTTTAATTAAATAAAAATAAAAAAAATTAATTAAAATCAATCATAATAAATATTTAAAATTATTTATCTATTTAAATAATATTAATTATAAAATAAATTTATATATGTTCTCTTTTTTATAATTTGATGATTAATAGTAGTTTTTTTGAAAGATCTGCAAAACATAAATTGCTTCTCAAATAATGATAAAAACACTTATCAAATAATTTTGTTAAACACACACTGCTTCTCTCTTTTTCTGAAACTTCATTTGAAAAGAAGTCATTTCAAAATAAGCTAATTTTCATAGCTTGGCCAAACAGACTCTTAGAACTACTAGCCCAAGACTGCACAACCAAAAAAAAATAATTGAAAAGAAAAAATGATTGGCAAAAATTTCATCGGAATGAAACTAGTATAATTATAGAGGTTTTGTATCCTCTTCTATTTATGGTTGCAAAAGAAGATTGTTAAACTTTCTACTTGACACTTAGACTTCCTAACATGACTCTTATACTTTCAAAATACATTAAAAATAAGATGACTCTTAAATTACCAAGATACATTATGACTCTTAAAAATTCTAAAACACAATAAATGCTTCCTAAGCTACATTATAAGTAACTCTTAGAAGTTATAAAACATAATGAATGCTCCATAAAATTCAACTTTATCATAATTTAACACCCCCTTAAAGTGAATTTTTGGAGGCAAGTCCAAGCCTGGCACGAAGATCTTCAAAAGATCTTTTAAAGAGAGATTTAGTGAAAATATCAGTCACATTATCTTTACTTCTCATCACTTGAATGGTACCATCTAGCATCTTTTCACGAATAAAATGATGCTCAATTTCAATGTGCTTTGTTCTTGCGTGACACACCAGATTGGTTGCTAACTTGAGTGCACCTTGGTTATCACAACAAAAAACTACTTGCTTGTGAATTTAAAAATAAACCTCCTCGACCAATTGCTTTAGCCATACATATTTTTGATCGGCAAGTGAAGAAGCCTTATATTTTGCCTCGGTGGTAGAAAGAGAGATTGAATCTTATTTCTTGCTATACCAAAAAATACATGTTGAACCAAGTGAGAATGAAGAAAAAATTCTGATTTTCCGGATTATGTTCGTTCAGATCCGATTGGATCAAAAGAGATATTTTAAAATTTTTTCTTATGAATCTAGATCAGATCTGAGATATTTCAGATATGATTTTATAGATCTAATAAATAAAAATAAAAATAAATAAAAATTAATTTAATTTTTATCTTGATGTTGGGTAATCAGATTATCCGTTGATGATCCTACTGATTGCCTGAGGTTCTGGATCTAGCCACGTAAGTGTCTGACCTCTATCGATATCCACTCAGACTAGATCTGAAGATCTTTTTCTTTTTTATTATCTCTCCAAATATCAGATCTAGATCTGATTTGAAAGATCTTCAAAACTTTTTTCGAAAATCTACAGTCGTCTCTGCAGTAGTGTTGTCTTCTTTCTTTTTCGTCATCTTTCTCTTGTCTGGATCGCACCAAACTAGAGCCTAAATCTCCTTGTGTGTCGAGAGGAGAGAGAGGATCAAAAGATGACATGGAGGAGGAAGAAGGGCAGCCTTGGGGCATGGGCTAAGAGAGAACTCTATGAAAGTTAGGCACAGACAGGATTTATATAGACCCTACTGCGCCATACAGTGCCACATCATTCCGACCAATCACGTTGCTTTATATAATCAGATCTAAATCTGATTGATGGGATGACATCACCTAATCCAATCAGATGAGAGCCCCCTCAAATCATCCTTAGATGGCGCCTAAGACTGATCAAAGTTCAATCTTTGGCGCCACCTAGGTAGAGTCCCCAAAGTAACTAGAGTCCCATCTATATAGGACTCTAGGCACCTCTATCCATGGATGCACGCCTCCCTAGGCATGCACCCCCAGTCCACCTGCTATTTAATAGGTAGACAAGTCCAACAAGAGTCTCCTATAGGTGCATGACATATGGGCAGATGTCTGAATGTCAAAGGTCAATATTTGACCAAAGTCAAAAGACAAGAATTAGCAGGTGATGAAAATTTGTAGGTGTTGTCTTCAATTTATCTCATAAATTAAGATAATCCTTTTCTGACCTGGACAACGTCGGTCAAACCAAGTAAAGGTACCTGAGTGAGCATAAATACATTTGGCTCAATCGAGATAACTTTTAATGATAGTAGAAGGAGAACATTAGGCTCAATCATGTGCTAGCACGATTTCCTTGAACCTAATTAAATCTTATTCAAATCAATTGAACTAGGTTAATCCAATTGATAATGTCCAAATCCAAACCCTTATTTGTGTGATCCAGTTAGGTTCAGTTTTATATGGTAATGGAATATGTCATGATCTCTATCATCGTCATCATCGAAACATCTTTCGATAGATCAGAACTCTTCTGATTCAGACAACTAGAATGATCGATCATCTAAATCATTCTAATTGCTCCCAAAATCCACTAGTGACACCTAGTAGTATATGGTGGCAATCCATCAAAACTAAAAACAAACCTCTCGGTGCAGCTACCTATGTGATTAAGTTCTTCTATCTTGAGCTCCGATCAGATTAGGGTTAAGGTGAACTCGTCAAATCCTAATTTCTGTCATATGATTTAACCATTTGATTCAAGTACGATGTGAAAACCTTAATAGAAACTCTTTCTATTATTTCACTCTGCTATGGCCATGGGCTTAAGGACTTGATTCTCATGAACATCATAGGGCTACTCCTCATCTAGTAGATAGATTTCTTCTTGGTGTAATCTAATTCCTACAATGGATATGCTATAGCCAACATACACCTCAGAATTCTGAATAGCTAGAAGACCGAGTCATGGTGTAGTCAAACTATAACACCCTCAAGGTGAACTGCCGATGCACCTTAGGTCAAAGAATCAGACACACCACTACAGCTTCGAGTCAGTCATCGATGAGAAGATAGACTTTCTTATGACTGCTCGAGGTGATCACGCTCAGTACCCTCATTCTTTAACGGGTACCTATACTCTCGCTCCAGTATCTCTACATTGTAGACTTAAGACTCATCTACTATAAAAAAGTGATTGTACACAAATCTTCTAGATCAATCATCATCCTCATGATGATCTTACGATCAGAAGCATTTTATGAGTTAATAATGAAAATTCGTATCTTAAATTTTCAACTCTTGAAAATATGAGTTATCATTACCATTAACTCAAGGAATGTATCACAGACACTAAATACACATTTATGATAGAAAATAATCTATTTTATTATTTATAGTCAAAATTATAATTTTGCTCCTAAAAATGTATTACAAGTGTCAGCCAATTCTGACTTCTAGGGCACATATATCTAACAAACTCCCATTTGACCTAAAGCCAATTGGCTATAAATCTAAATTCCATCTTCTCAAGATGGGCTTCGATCTTCTGCTGGCCCAATGACTTTGTAAGTAGGTCCACCGCACTGTCTACGGTGTCGACTCTCTTGACCTCAATGAAATTCTTCTCAAGATAATCGCAGATGAGGTGGTATCGCTGCTCGATATGCTTGGATTTTTGGTGAGACCTCAACTTTATAGCAAGGGCTATGACACCATTGTTGTCACAGTATAGAGGAATGGCATCCGATGGCATCACTCTGATCTCTACGGCAAACTTCTTATACTAAAATACCTCCTTTACAGCTTCTGATGCAGTGATGTATTCTGCTTCCATGGTGGAACTGCTATCACTATCTGCTTGAAACTTTTTTAACTGACAGCTCCACCATTGCACACAAGCAAATTCCCAGATATTGACTTTCGATCATCTATATTAAACATAAAATCCGAATCTGTATACCCCTGGACTTGGAGTTCTCCATTACCAAAGACCAACAACATATCGTTAGTTCTTCTCAAGTACTTAAGTATATATTTTACAGAAGTTTAGTGTTCTTCATCTGGATTCGACTGATATCTGCTTGTGACACACACAATATGAACTATATCATGTCGTGTACATAACATGGCATACATGAGGCTCTCTATTACTGAAGCATAAGGAATCTTGCTCATGCATTCTATTTCCTCAGGTGTGCTAGGGCACATCTTCTTGGAAAGATGAATACCATGTCTGAAAGATACCAAACCCCTCTTAGAGTTTTTCATGCTAAACCTCTTTAGCACCTCCTCTATATACATCTTTTGTGAAAGTCCTAGCATCATATTCGGTCTATCTTTATAGACCTTAATTCCTAGAATAAAGGATACTTCTCCTAGGTCTTTCATGGAGAATTCTTTGGATAACCATATTTTAACTATGGTCAACATGAAAATATCATTCCCAATAAGAAGGATATCATCCACGTATAATATGAGAAAGATGATAGCGCTCCCACTGACCTTATTAAAGACACATGGCTCCTCCTCATTCTTGATGAAATCAAATAATTTGATCATATCATTAGAATGAGTGTTCCAGCTTCGAGATACTTGCTTAAGTCCATATATGGACCTTTGTAGCTTGCATACCTTATGATCAGCATCACTGGATGTGAAACCTAATGGTTGTTCCTTCCTCAAGATATCTATTTAAGAATGTCATTTTCACATTCATTTGCCATATTTCATAATTAAAATATACTGCAACAACAAGCAATATATGGATGGATTTAAGCATAGCTACTGGCAAAAAGATATCCCGATAGTCAATGCATTCACGTTGGTTATACCCTTTTGCCACTAATCTAGCTTTGAATGTCTCCACATTTCCATCTGCACCAATCTTTCTCTTGTAGATCCATTTACACCCAATAGATACTATACCTTCTGGTGGATCCACCAAGATCCAGATTTGGTTTGAGTGCATCGAGTCAATTTTTGATTTCATTGCCTCTAACCATTTCTCGGAGTCGATATTTAATATCGCCTCGTTATAGGTTTTGGGATCATCACCATGAATCTCATTATCTACGAGGAATATTTTCTCTAATTCCTCTAAAATATTACTGAAGTACCTCTCAGGGGGATGGAAAACTTTTTACGATCTACGAGATGGAGGAGGTAGTGATTGTATTGGCTCAATCTGATTTGATTTCATTTGGTCCTTAGCTCGTTGCTTTTGTGAGACTTTCTCATTGAGCTTAATTTGCTTTCCAATGCTACTATCTTGAATAAACTATTTTTCAAGAAAGATGGCATGTTGACTCATAATCATATTATGATCTTCTGGAATGTAGAAATAATATCTTAATGACTCTCTAGGATATCCTATAAATCAAGCTTTAAAGGACCTGAAGTCTAACTTGTCCGCTTATTATCTTTTGACATGAGCCGGACAATCCCAAATTCTGAGATGACTCAGACTTGGTTTCTTACCATGCTATATCTCATACGGTGTGGTAGGAACGATTTTAGAAGGAACCTTATTCAGTAAATATATTGCAGTTAACAAATAGTGTCTCCATAGAAAATCAGAGAGGTCTGTAAAGCTCATCATGGATCGGATAATATTTAATAGGGTTTGATTCCTCCATTCTAAAATTTCATTGAGTTGAGGTGTTCCAAGTAGAGTCCATTGAGAGACTATACCATTTTTCTTGAGATAGTTCAAAAATTTTCGACCAAGATATTTACCTCATCGATCTGATCGAAGAATCTTAATAGATTTTTTAATTTATTTTTTTACTTTATATCTAAATTTTTTGAACTTTTCAAAAGCTTCAGACTTGTGTCTCATAAGATACACATACCCATACCTAGATAAATCATCAGTAAAGATTATGAAGTAGATAAAATTGCCTCTAGCTGGCACATCAAATGGGCTACACACATCAGTATGTACTAGGACAAGAAGATCCGTGGCCCTTTCCCCATGTCCTACAAAAGAAAGTTTAGTCATTTTGCCATGAAGACAAGATTCATAAATTGGATATGACTCGAAAGTCAATGGACTCAATAGCTCAATTTTTTCCAATTTGTTAATCCTATCTTCTGCTATATGACCTAGTCTTAGATGCTATAGATACCTATCATTTAGACTATCCCTAGATCATTTCATGGTATTCACATTTTGCTCAATATTAAAAATAGATACATCAATATATAACTGATAAAGATTGTTAATAAGAAAATCACTTGCAATTTTATTTCTTTCATAAAGAATATTACAATGGTCTTTAAGAAAACTAATTACATAGCCTTCTAGTGCTAGGCATGAAACATAAATTAAATTTCTGCTTACTGTAGGCACATAATAACAGCCCTTTAAAACTAAGTCTAAACTAGATGCTAGTCGAAGAGGATATGTTCCTACGGCCACGATAACAACTCTTGCTCCATTTTCGACATGCAGGATCATCTCACCATCCCTCAGCCTCCTGCTATCCTCAAGATCCTACATGAAAGTATACAAATGAGCACTAGAATCAGAGTGAAGCATCCAACTGGATGCAGAAGAAATCATAAGGTTAGACTCAATAATGAGCATACCTTCAGAAGAACCTGCCTTCTTCTTATTCTTCAAGGTGGCCAGGTAAATAGGACAGTTTCGCTTTCAGTGGCCGTCATTGTTGCAATGAAAATACTTTTCTTTGTTAATGGCCTTCTTCTTTAGCTCTATTTTTTCTTCTTTTTTTCTTTCATCTTCTACTTTTTCACAGACTTCTTTTTCTTTCTAAAAGACTTTCTCTTAGAAGAAGTCCGTTTCATAGCAAGCACTGAGCCTTTAGAACTTTTCATAGAAAGCTCAGCAGTAACTAGCATATTCATAAGTTCGGTCAGAGAATTTTGAAGTTTATGCATATGATAGTTCATGATGAACTGTCCATATGCATCAGTCAAGGATTGTAGAATTATATCATTCTACAGATCTAGGTCTAACTTCACTCTGAGTTTCTCAAGCTCTTTCAAATCCTTGATCATCATCAGATAATGATCTTGGACTGATTGCCCATCACACATTTTAGCCTTGAAAAATTGTTTAGTGACTTGATATTTGGCTGCGCGACTCTGTTCACCAAACATCTCTTATAGGTAAGCCAACATTTGATGGGAAATTCTGATATCTTCATGTTGGCGCTGAAGTTCATCAAACATCGAGCCCAATATATAATATCTGGTCTTGTTATCTTCGTTTGTTCATTTTTCAAGAGATGCTCTCTGTTTAGCGGATGGACGAGCTGGTAAGATGGAAGGATTCTGATCCAATATATGAGTTAACTTCTAGAAATCCAAAATAATTTTAAAGTTTCGAAGTCAATCCTTATAATTGAGTTCGATCAGTCTATGGGTGTCCAGGATTCGTGCTAGTGGGTTGGATGCAGACATTTTTCTGTAGAGAGTCAAAGTTTTTAGTTATATATTATAATTAAGACTTGACTAATTTATTTAGAGATTTTATTTTTAAATAAATTAGCTTTCACTATTTTTTTGAATCCCTACACTTTCTCTATAGAGATGCAAAAATTTTCATGATTAATGATTTATAGTGGGTAGTGCGGCCCCACCAACTGACTCATCACCTCACCTAATAGTTATTGGTAATGGATTAGCCAATGAGTGAACAACTCTTGTTCAATGATTTTCTAATCATGATGCACCCAAACTTGGTCTCTAATTCACGAATCTCACCATGTCCGAAATATTGATCCACTCTTTAGTTAAGTCAGACTCATCATTTACACAGATTGGATTTCTAATTGAGTCTCTCACCGTATCCAAAATATTGAGTTCAATCCTTCCTCCAGCCCGTAGCATCCAATGCCTAATAGATATGGTTGCATCTTTTCGGTGCAACTGAACCACTATAATCAGTCGAGAACAATCAACCCCAGAAAGAGTCCACACATCTACAATGGTGGAAGACCTTAGACTTAATATTTTCTTAGGAAGATTTGATTTAGATCTCATTAAACTAGACTTGACATAGTCATAACCACTATGACTAATCTAGTGGCATGGGTGAGCTCAGATTATTGACCACCTCAGATTAGGATTGAGCTAACAAATATGGCCAGGTAAGTGAGACTGGTGGAAGGGATATGCCATTAACTCGATAAGAACGCATTCGAGTCGAGTAGCTCTCAATTAAAAATTAGTCGATCGTATCTGTCAAATTTATCTTAGACACCAAATTATTGAGCCAGAACTAATCGACTTAGCCTACAATCCAGACTCTAACCACTAAGCCTAATTAGGTCTTAGCTTGATTGATCACTCACGTGACTCGATCTTGACCCAGACTTAATCTTATTAGGCTAGTCAATTTAAGCACTGTTGATCCCATCTAACTAACTCTTGATTTGATTTGATCAATCGCTTAGACCTAATTAAGCTACTCAAGTTCAAACCCAATTTTATGAATATATCTTAGATCTAAAATTCTTAATTTTAGATCTAACATATATTTTATAATCTTAATTCTTAATTAAATTTAGGGTTCATAAATAAAATATGTAAATAAAATCCTAAGGTTTCAGGATCTAGGATTTTGTAGAAAGTAAGTTCTTGATTTCTGATTAAAGACGAACGTGCAGCACCCCTACACATCATAAGAACATCCCATCGAATGGAAAGAGAGGGCATTTAAATCCTACTTTGTTCTTATGACTGGACGGCTAAGGAAAACGTCTTAATCAGAAATATAAATCTACAAAACTAGTTAGATCTACATCATATATCTCATATACAAAAATTGATCTAACTATAATCATGTTTTGCATACATCTCATGTATTATATTATGCATATTTTTTAGATCTAAATTATCCCATAATTATCTAAAAAATTAGATTTAAATTAATCATATCAAAATAAATTCTAATCTAGATAACTATGTTGAACTATTCTACAACTAGTCTAAACATGCATTCATCATATCTCATATAAACTAAAATTAAATAATTTTATTTTTTATTTTTTAGATCTTATTATAATAATTATAACATCAAAAAATAGTAAATAAATAGCTTTAAAATTATAACTTAATCAAATTAAATTATGATCATGCAAGACTATGTATAGAATAATTCTATTTTACAACTAGTCATGCATGTTTCAAAACTTAGATCTAAATTATTTAATTTTAATATTTTTAATTTTAGATCTAATCACATCTCATGTGATATCTAAAATTTTTTATTTATCAAATCAAAATAAATTTAAATCAAATCTAAATAATTTTTAGAACCTGGCTCTAATACCAATTGAAGAAAAAATTCTAATTTTCCAGATCAGATTCATTCAGATCTAATTAGATCAAAAAAGATATTTCAAAAATTTCTCTTATGAATCTGGATCAAATCTAAAATATTTTAGATTTAATTTTATAGATCTAATAAATAAAAATAAAAATAAATTAAATTTAATTTAATTTTTATCTTGATGTTGGGTAATCAGATTATCCATTGATGATCCTGCTGATTGCCTGAGGTTCTAGATCTAGCCACGCAGCACCTGGCCTCTACCGATATCTACTCAGACTGAATTCAGAGATCTTCTTCTTCTTTATCATCTCTCCAAATATCAAATTTGAATTTGAATTGAAGGATCTTCAAAACTCCTTTCGAATATCTGAAGTCATCTCTGCAGCAGTGCTGCCTTCTTTCTTTTTCATTGCCTTTCTCTTGTCTGGATTGCACCAAACTGGAGCCCAAATCTCCCTGGACATGGAGAGGAGAGAGAGGACCAAAGATGGCATGGAGGAGAGAGAGGGGTAGCCTTGGGGCATGGGCTAAGAGAGAACTCTATGAAAGTTAGGTGCAGACCGGGTTTATATAGATCCTGCTGCACCATGCAGTGCCACATCATCCCGACCAATCACATTACTTCATGCAATCAGATCTAAATCTGATTGATGGGATGACATCATCTGATCTAATTAGATGAGAGCCCCCTCAAATCATTCTTAGATGGTGCCTAAGATTGATCAAAGTCCATGAAGAAAAATCTTGATTTTTCGGACCAAGTTCGTTCAGATCTGATCAGATCAAGAGATATATTTCAAAATTTTTTTTCTTTGATCCAGATCAGATCTAAGATATTTTAGATATGATTATTATTATTTTAGAAATTAAAATAAAATTAGATAAATTAAATCAAATTTAATTTATCTTGAAGTGGGTAATCCTATTACCCATTGATGATCCTGTAAGCAGTGGAAGGTTCTGGATCAAGCCACGCAAGTGCCTGGCCTCTATCGATATCCACTCAGGCTAGATTTGGAGATCCTCTTCTTCTCTATCACGTCTCCAAAAATCAGATCTAGATCTGATCTGGAGGATCTTCAAAACTTCTTTTGAAGATCAGCAGTCGTCCTTTGCAGCAGCGCAGCCTTCTAGCTTTCACTCGCCTTTCTCTTATCTAGATTGCACCAACCAAGGTCCAAAACCCTTTTGGACGTGGAGAGGAGAGGGAGAAGATGCTTTGGCGTGGAGGAGGAGAGGAGAAAAGGCCTTGGGGCATGGAGATCTTAATTAATTTAGAGTTTTTTTTGAGTTGGGCGCAGGGTCTTATTTATAGACTAACTATGATCCAACTCCTCTTCTTCCCAACCAATCACAACTCTTTGTGAAATTACATCTAAATCTGATTGGTGAGAATAGAGTCCTCTAGATTCCTCCTTAGAGGGTGCCTAAGACCAGTCAAAGTTGGTTCTTAGGAGAACTCTAATTGGAATCCAAAAAGGAGATGGAGTCCCTATCCAACAGGGACTCCTGGGTGCCTCCAACTTGGGCACACGCCAAGGGTGGCATGCGCCCTCTTCCTTGCCAGATTCTGGCAAGGGGACAGGCCCCCGCCAGCTCTCCAATAGGTGCATGATACATGGACAAAAGTCAAGGTGTCAATGGTCAACATTTGATCAGTCAAAGTTAGACTTTTGACCAAAGTCAAAGAACGAAAAATGGCAGGTGACCAAAAATGGCAGGTAATATCTTACAAAATAAGACAACCTTTTTTGACTTAGACAACCTCCAGTTAGACCATATGAAGGCCTCTGATTGAGCACAAACTCCTTTGGCTCAGACAGGACAACTTATTTATGATAGTAAAAGAAGAACGTTAGGTTCAATCGAGTGCTAGCACGATTTCCTTGAACCTAATTGAATCTCATTCAGATCAATTGAACTAAATCAGTTCAATTGATGATCACCAGATTCAAATCTTTGTTTGTATGATCCAGTTAGGTTCAGTTCTGTATGGTAATGGGATATGTCATAATCTCTATAATTGACATCATCAAAACTCCTTTCAATGAATCAGAACTCTTCTGATTCAAACAGCTAGAATGATCGATCATCTAAATCATTCTAATTGCTCCCAAAATCCACCAGTGACACCTAGCAGTATATGGTGGCAACCCATCAGAGCTGAATGCGAACCTCTTGATGCAGCTACTTGTGTGATTAAGTTCTTCTATCTTGAGCTCCGATTAGATTAGGGTTAAGGTGAACTCGTCAAACCCTAGTCTCTATCATATGATGTAATCATTCGATTTTAAGTCCAATATAAAAATCTAAATAGAAACTCTTTCTATTATTTCACTCTGTCATGGCCATGGACTTCTGGACTTGATTCTCATGATCATCATAGGGCTACTCCTCTACCACCGAGGTAGATAGATTTCATCTTGATGCTATCCAGTTTCTACAATGAACATGCTATAGCCAACATACACCTCAGGATTCCATATGGCTAGGAGACCAAGTAATGGTGTAGTCAAACTATAACACCCTCAAGGTGAACTGTCGATGCACCTTAGGTCAAAGAACCAGACACACAACTGCAGCATCGAGTCAGTCATCGATGAGAAGATAGACTTTCTAATGACTACTCGAGGTGGTCATGCTCAGTGCCCTCGTTCTCTAACGAGTACCTGTACTCTCACTCTGATGTCTCCACATCGTAGACTCAAGACTTATCTACTAAAGAGAAGTGATTGTACACCAACCTTTCGGATCAATCACCATCCTCGTGATGATCCTATGGTCGGGAGCATTTTATGAGTTAATAATGATTATTCATGTCTTAAATTTTCAACTCTTGAAAATATGAATTATCATTACCATTAACTCAAAAGATGTATCACGGACACTAAATACACATATGTGATAGAAAATAATCCATTTTATTGATATTAGTCAAAATTATAATTTTGCCCCTAGAAGTGTATTACAAGTGTCAGCCAATTCTGGCTTCTAGGGCATATATATCTAACAATCTCCCACTTGTCCTAAAGCCAATTGGCTATAAGTCTAAGTTCCATCTTCTCAAGATGGGCTTCGATTTTTTGCTGCCCAACGGCTTTGTAAGTAGGTTTGCCACATTATCTGTGGAGTTGACTCTCTTGACCTCGACATAATCCTTCTCGAGGTAATCGCGGATGAGATGGTATCACCGTTCAATGTGCTTGAATTTTTGGTGAGACCTTGGCTCCTTAGCAAGGGCTATGGCGCCATTGTTGTCGTAGTATAGAGGAATGGCATCTGATGGCATTACTCCAATTTCTACAGCAAACTTCTTGTACCAGAATGCTTCCTTCGTAGCCTTTGATGCAGCGATATATTCTGCTTCCATGGTGGAATCTGCTATCATCATTTTCTTGGAACTCTTTCAGCTGACAGCACCACCATTGTACATAAATAGACTTTCAGATGTCGACTTTCAATCATCTATATCGAACATGAAATCCGAGTCTGTGTATCCCTGGACTTGGAGTTCTCCGTTATCAAAGACCAACATCATATCCTTAGTTCTTCTCAAGTACTTAAGGATACATTTCACAGAAGTCTAGTGTTCTTTACCTAGATTTGACTGATATCTGCTTGTGACACTCACAGCATGGGCTATATCAGGTCGTGTACATAGCATGACATACATGAGGCTTCCTATTGTAGAAGCATAAGGGATCTTGCTCATGCGTTCTATTTCCTCAGATATGCTAGGGCACATCTTCTTGGAAAGATGAATACCATGTCTGAAGGAAATTAATCTCCTCTTAGAGTTTTTCATACTAAACCTCTTTAGTACTTTCTCTATGTACCTCTTCTGTGAAAGTCCTAGCATCCTATTCGGTCTATCC
>QRFJ01000416.1:209240-285727 GCA_006176705.1 Cocos nucifera
CTATAGACCTTAATTCCTAGAATAAAGGATGCTTCACCTAGGTCTTTCATGGAGAATTCCTTGGACAACCATAATTTGACTGTTGCCATCATGGGAATATCATTTCCAATAAGGAGGATGTCATCCACGTACAATACGAGGAAGACAACAGCGCTTCCACTGACCTCTTTGAAGACACACGGTTCCTCTTCATTTTTGATGAAACCAAACATTTTGATCACATCATTGAAACGAGTGTTCCAGCTCTGAGATGCTTGCTTAAGTCCATATATGGACCTTTACAGCTTGCAAACCTTGTGATCAGTATCACTGGATGTGAAACCTAGCGACTGTTCCATATAGATATCTTCCTCAAGATATCCATTCAAGAACACTGTTTTCACGTCCATTTGCCATATTTCATAATCAAAATAGGCTGCAACGATAAGCAATATGCGGATGGACTTTAGCATAGCCACTGGGGAAAAGGTATTCTGATAGTCAATGCCTTCGCGTT
Source organism: Cocos nucifera (assembly GCA_006176705.1). NCBI lineage: Eukaryota > Viridiplantae > Streptophyta > Magnoliopsida > Arecales > Arecaceae > Cocos > Cocos nucifera. Next base: position 209,737 of record QRFJ01000416.1, read on the forward strand.
GACTATAACCTTTTGCCACTAGTCTAGCCTTGAATGTCTCCACATTCTCATCTTCACCAATCTTTCTCTTGAAGATCCATTTACACCCAATAGGTACTATACCTTCTGATGGATCTACCAAGGTCCAGACTTGGTTTGAGTGCATCGAGTCAATTTCTGACTGTATTGCCTCTAGCCATTTCTCGAAGTCAATATCTAATATCGCCTCATTGTAGGTTTTGAAATTCCCATTTTTTTTTCACCCCCCCAATTTATTTTTTTTTTGGTGTTGGTGCAGAAATCCGTCGCCGCCGGAGGTCGCCGCAATCGAGGCCGCTGGGCGCCGCCGGGGACCTGCAAAACGAAGTCCCGTCCGGAACCGGTGGGGTGGTGGCTCCGGCAGGACCCTCCGACGGTCAAGTTAGTTTCCGGACCAACAGTAATGGAGTGCCTCGGAATGAGTTCCCGGAGCTTAGAGATGTGGAGGGAGAGCTTAGAGAGTCGAGAGTTCAGAGAGCTTAGCCTTAGTATGTCGGGAGGGGTCCTTTTATAGCGGAGCTTAGTTGATGGTGACGGCTGTGCCGTCTGGCAGAGAGTCGTCGGGCAGCATGGAGTTTGGTACGGAGAGGAAGGCGTCGTCCGGTAGATCGTGGGAGCCATACCGGCGATCGTGGGAGCCATACCGGCGAGTCGTGGGCCGCATGGAGTCCGGTACGGAGAGGAAGGCGTCGTCCGGTAGATCGTGGGAGCCATACCGGCGAGCCGTGGGCCGCATGGAGTCCGGTACGGAGAGGAAGGCGCCGTCCGGTCTTGCTGCAGGCGACAGTTCGTCCAATGGAGTTCGGACTTGTAACAGAGTTCGGCCGAAGGGGGAAGCTGGGGGAGTTCGTCTGGCTGAAGGGTCGGCCATCTGTAGAGTTCGGCCGCGGGACGGTTGCCGAGGAGTTCGACCGCTGAGAGGCCCGAAGAAGCTCGGCTGGCCAAGTTGAAGGACTTCGGTTGCTAGTTGGTTCGGCCAGGGCTCGCTGAGGAGTTCGGTCGCCTAGGGTCGGTCCGAAGGAGTTCGGCTGCACGGGCTCGCCTGGGGTCGGTCCGAAGGAGTTCGGCCGTGGGGAGTCCGAAGGAGTTCGGCTGCATGGGCTCGCCTGGGGTCGGTCCGAAGGAGTTCGGCCGTGGGAAGTCCGAAGGAGTTCGGCTGTGGGCAGTCCGAAGGAGTTCGGCTGCACGGGCTCGCCTGGGGTCGGTCCGAAGGAGTTCGGCCGTGGGGAGTCCGAAGGAGTTCGGCTGCACGGGCTCGCCTGAGGAGTCGGTCCGAAGGAGTTCGGCCGCGGGAGTCCGAAGGAGTTCGGCCAGGAAGTTCGGCTGGGAGTTCGGCCTCTAGGCAGTTCGGCCCGGACCTTGGTGCAGGGGAGTTCGGCCTCTAGGCAGTTCGGCCGTGGTTAGGGGCTCGGCCTGGCGCCTGGCGCTGAAGCTCTTCAGCGGCTACTGGTTACATTGGGCTGAGCGTCGGGCCGGGCTTCGGCAGGAGCGGGATTTATCCCCAACAGTAGCCCCCCCACTCCCGAGTTCAAAAATTGAAGGAAGGGAGTACCAAAACAGGCGACTGCCGAAGTCTTCTTCCAGGCTCCGCATTTGTTGCAGCTGAAGCTCGGGGGAGGTCTCATCTCCAGCCAATATTGACGCTGAAGTTGAAGCTGAGGCTTGGGGGAGACCTCATCCCCAGTCGATGTTTGGAGTTGAAGTGGGACTCGTTTCCAGCCAAAATTGGTGAAGCCGACGTTGAGGCCGGAGTCAATGTCGCCCCCCGTGGTCAGGGTCGGAGTTGACATTGCCTTCATCAACCGAAGTCGATTCGGGGGAGACCTCCTCTTTTGCAGTCAAGGTTATGATCGCTTGGGGGAGATCCCGTCTCCCGCTGATGCTGACACCGAAGTTGAAGCTGAGGTCCGAAGGAGACCTCGTCTTCTGTAGTGAAGCTTGCCGTAGACTCTGTGGCTAGGCCTTGGAACCTTGCTCACGTTAGGACGAGGTTCTCCTCTTGTTCCTAACGGGCTGTGGGGGTGGGGTCGTCCTCGCTTCTCCCCCCATCCCGCGGACGACTTTGCTCGCTAGGGACCGTCGTGGGGGCCATGAGGACCGTCGTCCTCGCTTCTCCCCCCATCCCGTCCTTCGTCGGAGGACGGGGCCTTCGACTTTGCTCACGCTAGGACGAGGTTCTCCTCCTGTTCCTAGCCGGCTGTGGGGGCACATGAGGACCGTCGTCCTCGCTTCTCCCCCCATCCCGTCCTTTGTGGACGGGGCCTTCGACTTTGCTCACGCTAGGACGAGGTTCTCCTCCTGTTCCTAGCCGGCTGTGGGGGCACATGAGGACCGTCGTCCTCGCTTCTCCCCCCATCCCGTCCTTTGTGGACGGGGCCTTCGACTTTGCTCACGCTAGGACGAGGTTCTCCTCCTGTTCCTAACGCGGCTGACTGCTTCTTTCCTGTCATCGCATAGATTTCGCATCCAGAAATAATTTTGCAGAGGGGAGGTTTTACCGAAGGGAAGTCGTGACAGCGCGCTCTCGTTTGAGGGTTGTCGGGGTGTTGTTCCTCGGAGTTCCCTCGGCAGCAAGTCCCGTCCAGACGACCTCCTCTATCTCCTGCCGGCCTTCATAATTTGGACCATGCTTCTCTTGACTTTGTCGCTGGGGATGACAATCACCGATGTAGCTAGCTCCTAGCTCCTCCCCGGGGTGGCGTTGATGACGCCGCGGGACGGCCAACCTTCTTGTCTTTTCCAGTTACGGCAGTGCCTATAGCCGATCTTCTCCTTGATCGCGCATGTTTGGAGAGGCCGTAGTCCTTCAGGTCTTGGCGGTTGGCTCTTAACTTTGCCGAGAATTCGAGTTAGAGGAGCGGGTCGTAGTTGCGGAACCTTCCGGGAGGGGGGCTTCGTTCCGTCCTTGCCAGCGCCGAACTTTATTTTGGAGGTTGAGTTGAGGAGTTCGGCTTTCCACCGAGCTTCATTTTACCTCGATGCCGAGCTTTGGGGTGAGCCGGCTTTTCTTCGAGCCGAACTTCATTCCTCTTTCCCACGAGACCCGCCGTGGGAGAACTTTCTGCTGCTCTTGTTCGGACGAGCTCGAGGGGAGCTCGGCTTTTCTCGCCCGAACTTCGTTCCGCCTTCAGTGAACACTTTGTAGGCGGTTCCTTTGGGGACATTCTGGAGCGTGAGTTCGGCCTTACTTGTGCCGAACCTCGTTCCACTTTCCCGCGGAAGCTTCCGCGGGAGGACTTCATACTTTTTGTCGGAGCTTCCTCGCTGACGGGCTCATAGGTGGGTTCGGCCTTCCTCACGCCGAACTTCATTCCGCTTCAGCGGGGGAACTCCTGCTCTCCGTTTCTCTCTTAGGGGCGATTGGGCTCCTCCCTAAGGCTGATTCCTCCGCATTTCTTCGGCAATAAGTTCCGGGGTGGACGACCTCCTCATGCTGAACTCCTCAATTCGGTGCAAGCTCTTGTTGCTGGGAGACGGCGAATCGCTGATGCACCGAGATCTTTCCAGGGGCCATGTGAATGACGCCGTAAGGTGGCCGACCTTCTTGTAGTCTGGCTACGGCAGCGCCCTTAGCCGATCTTTTTCTGCTTCAGGCCGGTACCGGAGGAATTTACCCAGCCGACCCGTTCTGACGAGCTCCTCATCTTTCAATTTGAAGGCTTCCTCCGCACGGGCATATCTCTCGGCTCGAGCCAGCAGGTCGGCGAAGTCCCTGGGATACCTTTTTTCCAGGAGAGAACAGCAAGCTATTTCTTCTGAAGGCCGCCCTTAAGTGCGGCCATCGCGACAGACTGGTCCAGGTTCCCGGACTTCCAATGCGCGGCGGCGTTGAATCGAGTGACGTAAGTCCGGATGGGATTCCCCCTTGCTTTCTGCCTTGATGGCTCAATCAGGGAATCCTGAACCTCGGCTCGGTCGTCGGCTGCTGATGAAGTGGGCCGCGAACCGACTGACTCATTCTGGTCGAAAGAGAAGATCGTGTTGCCCGGCTTCAAGCGCCGAGTACCAAGTTCCTCGCTGCTCCCTTTAAGGGTAGAACGGGAAGGCTCGGCACAAGCACGGCATCTGAAGCGCCGTGGAAGCAGCATCATGGCCCGGAAGGCCCCCAGGTGGATCAACCGGGATCAGAAGTGGTCCCATCGTAGCTTTCCAGTTGAGGGAGCTCGAAGGTCGGTGGAACAGGTTCCTTGCATGATTTTCTGCGAGAAAGGAGGGTCAGTGCACAATACGTCGTTCACCACGCGAGGAAGGGTATGACGAAGTTCTTCAATTCGCCGGTCCCATTTCCGAGAGCCTTTGATCCAGGCAGGTCCTCCCGGTCTCTGATCCTCCAAGGCTTTCTCGCGTGAGATGGGCGCGAAGGCCTTCACCCTTGGTCGAGCCTATGATCCGAACAAGGGCTCTCCCTCCTCCGCCTCTCCAACCCGGGTATCGGAGGTCGGGCTAGCCCAGGCATCGGTCGCTCTCTGGACTGGGATCATCCCGGACCTCCGGGGAAGCCCCGCGCCGGTCGGGCTGGGCACTGGGACCTTGTCGAATGGTGCAGCACCGCCCTGCACCGCCTCCGTGAGACCGCGGAACGTGCTGGATGCAAGCTGGTTGAACTGCTCCGTATCCACCTGCGGTTATTGACGGGGGCTGAGTCACCGGGGCCGGAGCAGGGAGCAGACGGACTCGGAGGGGATCGAGCCGCGGAAGCCGTCGAGCGCCGCGTCGAAGCCCTTCTGGGGGGCATTTCCTCTTTCCAGAGAAGGAATACTGAAGAGGGAGGAGAGAGATCCGGAGCAGGGGAGGGAAATCGTCGCCGAGCACTCCTTTAAGAACAAGGGAACCTCGAAGGTTCAATCCCTTGTTCCCACAGACGGCGCCAATCTGTTGGTGCAGAAATCCGTCGCCGCCGGAGGTCGCCGCAATCGAGGCCGCTGGGCGCCGCCGGGGACCTGCAAAACGAAGTCCCGTCCGGAACCGGTGGGGTGGTGGCTCCGGCAGGACCCTCCGACGGTCAAGTTAGTTTCCGACCAACAGTAATGGAGTGCCTCGGAATGAGTTCCCGAGCTTAGAGATGTGGAGGGGAGCTTAGAGAGTCGAGAGTTCAGAGAGCTTAGCCTTAGTATGTCGGGAGGGGTCCTTTTATAGCGGAGCTCAGTTGATGGTGACGGCTGTGCCGTCTGGCAGAGAGTCGTCGGGCAGCATGGAGCTTGATGGTGACAACTGCAGCCGCGTGCTGGCGGACCGCTCGAGGTTCGGCGGAGTCAGTCCCACTGGTGCCGTGTGCGGCGGATTGAGGGTGACAGCCATCGCCGCCTGGCAGTGGGTCGCTATCGCCCGCGGCGGACTGACCGATGGTACGGCGGACTGACTGATAGTAATGGTTGCAGAGCTTGCCGAATGAAGGGTTGAAGGCCTTCGTCGTGTGCCCATTTCGGGGGAGTTCGGGCTCCCTGAAGAGGAAGATGGGAGGGAGTTCGGCTCCCACAGGCGTCTGGCAAGAGGTATGCAGCTAAGGCTCGTCCGCAGAAGAGTTCGGCTGCTGAGGAGTTGAAGCTCGGCCGTCTGGGGTTCGGCCGGCTGTTGGGCTTCGGGCTGAGGCTTGGACACTCGAGAGTTCGGTAGGAGCTCGGTCGGCCGAAGTTTGATGAGGGCGACCGCTGAGGGAGTTCGGCCCAGTGACGACTGCTGAGGAGTTCGGCCGCTGAGAGGACTTCATTGAAGCTCGGCCGCTTGGAGTCGGCCCGAAGGAGTTCGGCCGCTGAGAGGTTCGAAGGAGCTCGGCTGGCCAGTTGAAGGACTTCGGTTCGCTAGTTGGTTCGGCCAGGGCTCGCTGAGGAGTTCGGTCGCCTAGGGTCGGTCCGAAGGAGTTCGGCCGTGGGAAGTCCGAAGGAGTTCGGCTGCATGGGCTCGCCTGGGAGTCGGTCCGAAGGAGTTCGGCCGTGGGAAGTCCGAAGGAGTTCGGCTGCAGGGAAAACCCGGGAGGAGCTCGGATGGCCGAACGGGCGTCTGGGAGGAGTCCGTCTCCTGAAGAAGTCCAGCCGCTTGGAGTCCAAGGAGCTCGGCCGTCAGGAAGTTCGGCTGGCGGTGGGAGTTCGCCTCTAGGCAGTTCGGCCCGGGGCTTGGTGCAGGGGAGTTCGGCCTCTAGGCAGTTCGGCCGTGGTAGGGGCTCGGCCTGGCGCCTGGCGCTGAAGCTCTTCAGCGGCTACTGGTTACATTGGGCTGAGCGTCGGGCCGGGCTTCGGCAGGAGCGGGATTTATCCCCAACAATTCTAATTACCAAATCACAGTGACCCTAGCAGATTGGTCAATCCATAAACTAAAAATAATCTCGATGTCTACCTGTGTGATAAGTTTTTCTATCTTGAGCCGATCAGATTAGGGTTAAGGTGAACTCGTCAAATCCTAATTTCTATCATATGATTTAACCATTCGATTCAAGTCCGATGTGAAAATCTTAATAGAAACTCTTTCTATTATTTCACTCTGTCATGGCCATAGGCTTAAGGACTTGATTCTCATGATCATCATAGGGCTGCTCCTCATCTACCGAGGTAGATAGATTTCTTCTTGGTGCAATCCAATTCCTGCAATGAATATGCTATAGCCAACATACACCTCAAAATTTTGAATGGCTAAGAGACCGAGTCATGGTGTAGTCAAACTATAATACCCTCAAGATGAACTGTCGATGCATCTTAGATCAAAGAACCAAATACACCACTACAGCTTCGAGTCAGTCATCGACGAGAAGGTAGACTTCCTTATGACTGCTCGAGGTGGTCATGCTCAGTACCCTCATTCTCTAATGAATACCTATACTCTCACTTCGGTGTCTCTACACCGTAGACTCAAGACTTATCTACTATAAAAAAGCAATTGTACACCAACCTTCTGGATCAATCATCATTCTCATGATGATCCTACGGTCGAAAGCATTTATGAGTTAATAACAAAAATTCATGTCTTAAATTTTTAACTTTTGAAAATATAAATTATTATTATCATTAACTCAAGGGATGTATCATAGACACTAAATACACATTTATGATAGAAAATAAATTATTTTATTATTTATAGTTAAAATTATAATTTTATCTCTAGAAGTGTATTATAAGTGTCAGCCAATTTTGGCTTCTAGGATACACATATCTAATAGAGAAAACATAAGTGGAGGTCGATCTTTGATCATCCAAATCACCATCTAAATCAGCATCGGTGTACCCATGCAAGGAAAGGTTATCTTCCTTCTTAAACAATAAACCACAATCGAGAGTCGAGCTCACATACTTTAGTATCCTTTTTGTCGTATCAAGATATGGCTTCCTTGGAGATTGCATAAAATGGCTTACTAGTCCAACCAAATAAGCAATATTCGATCTTATAATAGTCAAGTAAATAAGGCTTCCAACGAGAGCTCGAAATAATCGAGGATCGGAGGGGCCTTACCATCATCATGCCTCAACTTGATATTTGCATTCAAAGGAGCAGAACATCTCTTGGCTCGAACCCTATCAACAAGTTTGGCTGCATAAGCTTGTTGACCCACAAAAATGTCTTCCTTGTTCAAGCAATTTTCAATCCAAAAAAATAATGGAGTTCACCTAAATCTTTCATTTCAAATTGAAGAGAGAGATCAACCCGAAGCTTAGAAACTTCCTTCTCTCATTATTACCAGTGATGATCATATCATCCACATATAAGAGAACAATAATATGTAGATCTTCTTATCTCTTGACCAATAAACTTAGATCTGACTGAGAAGAAAGATAGCCACAAAACTATAAATATTGAGCAATCTTACCATACCAAGCTCGCGGAGCTTGTTTTAACCCTAGAAGACCTTCTTAAGTTTGCACACATAATCTGGATGAGAAGTTGAGATGTAGTTGGGAGGTTGGTCTATGAATATATCCTTATCAATCTCGCCATATAGGAAAGCGTTCTTGAATCAAGTTGCCAAAGCTTCCAATCATGACTAGCTGCCAAAGCAATCACCATTCGAATAGATGTCATCTTGGCTACGGGACTAAATGTTTGTTTATAATCTTCACCATATTTTTGAGAAAACCTCCATGCAACAAGTCTTGCTTTGTGGTGATCTATGCTTCCATCAGTCTTACACTTTAACTTATAGACCCACTTGCAAGTGATCGGATCCACATCGTTAGACTTTGGCATGAGATCCTAAGTCTTATTCTTTATGAGAGCCTTCATCTCTTCATGCATAGCATCTTTCCATTCTTTAACACTTTTTGCTTTATCAAAGCAAGATAGCTCAAGATCATCATGAATACCAGAAATGAAATATGAACATATACTCACCAAGTCTCCATCTCGATAGCGAGTTGGCTTGATCCTTTGTCTTTTGGATATTCTTAACTTTGGGTCATCTTCATCAGGTATAAAAATATATCGACGTGGTTTAGAAGTGCCATGCCTATCACTTTGCACCTCCTCTATCGAAGAAGAAGATGGAGAAGCAGAAGACTTAGAGGCCATAAGAGCACTAGATAAGATTGGTAGTTCAACCACTAAACTTGGAGAACTAACATCTTCATTGTTGATGGAAATATCTTGTAAAATGACACCAGGTGGAGAATAATAAGAAAAAACCTCATCGAAGACAACATCTCTAGAGACAACAAATTTATGTGTTTCCGAATCCATTCACTTCCAACCCTTCTTTCGTTCATTATAACTAATGAAGACACTTCTTTGCTTTAGGATCTAGTTTACTTTGTTTGGAGGTCGATACATGAACATAGCATGGACAACTGAATACCTTAAAATGCTTGACACTTGGCTTCTCTTCAAACATGAGCTCATAAGGAGACTTCATATTAATCGGACTAAGAGAAACCCGATTAATGACATAAGCTGCAGTCACCATATCTTTCGCCCATAAGGCCTTAGATAAATTCTTTGCATGTAGCCAACTTCTACATGTCTCCACAAGATAACGAATCTTTTTCTCCACCATGCCATTTTATTGTGGTGTCTTAGTACAAGAAAACTCCCTTTTAACTTCAACTCTTGACAAAATGAAAAAATCTCAGTTGAAGTAAATTCTCCTCCATTGTCGGTCCACAATCTTTTGATTTTCTTATCAAGCACCTTCAATAGTTGTCTTAAAATCTTGGAATTTAGAGAAAACCTCTGTCTTCTCCTTCACAAAATACACTCAGGTGAAGCATGTGAAGCCATCAACAAACAGTAACATATATTTGTAGCTAGAGAATGATGGAGTTTGGATAGGATCCATCAAATCACTGTAAACAAGTTCCAACGGAGCCTGACACCTTCAGATAGAATGATCAAATGATCTCTGATGCACTTTGCCATATTGGCAACCTTCACAAACACCATCATAACTAAAGAAAGATAAATCGGGAAGCCCTGGAACAATGCTATTGACTACTATAGCCTTTAATATGGCGAAGTCTTGCATGTCAAATAGCCACACCATTATTTGTGCTCATCTTACCAACACAAGAATCAGAAGTTGAAAGAACATACAAGTTTTTGACCCACTTACCAGTATGAACAATATCAGCCTTCACATCCTTTGGGCCAAAAAGAACATAGCGACCGACGTTTACTGCATTAGCCATGATGAAGAGATTTTTCTTCATGCCTGGCACATGATACGCACTCCTAAGAGTGATAGGGTCACTATCATTAGATTGAACAGTGATGGTTCCTTCCTTCTCCATTTGATGATTGCTGTTCTCTGTAGTAACTATTGCATCATTCCCTTCATAATGATGAAGATTAGCATTTTTGGAATCATCGCCGGTAAGATGGTTGCTGCACCTGAAATCAACGATCCAATTATTTTGAAAGTTGATGGAAGATAAGGCTCCCACCATTGTACTTTTTGCTATAAAGCACTCACCCCAGTCCTCTTTGGCTTCCTTTTGTTCACCTTCGTTGTTAGCAATATTTTTCTCTTTGAGTTTGACTCGGCAATTTTTTTTTATGTGACCAAGCTTGTCACAATGATAGCACTTGATCTTTTTCTTATTGCCATCTTTATTGAAGGAATTTTCCTTTTTGTTAGTATCCTTCTTCTTGTCATTCTTCTTATCAAAATCCTTCTTTTTATTTAAGAAAAGAGCTTCTCCTTCACTGCTTGAAAGAGAAATATTTGCCATTTGACGAGCCAAAGATTCTTGAAAAGCAAGAAGATTCTCCAACTCTACCAAGGATGGTTGATTTTCCCACCCTTGAATTGATGTAACAAAAGGAATATACTCCTTCCGAAGATTGTGAATGATGAATCACTTCATGCGTGCCTCCGAGATGGCCTTATCTTGATCCAAGAGAGAAATTTCCAAACACAAATTCTTAACTTTCAAGAAATACTGAGAGATAAGAAAATCACCTTAAATAAGATTTGCCAATTCATTCTCTAAAAGTTTCAATCGAGCCATGTTCTTCTTATTAAAAAGTGACTCACGAGTAGTCTATATCTCCGAAACCAACTTGCATGTCATAATATACTCAAAGAGATCATGAGAGATGGATCTCTTTAAGACAAACTCGGCCTTGGTGTTAGTGGTCCTCCACTTCTTCATGACATCCACATTTGCTTCATTATTTTTCGGCACCGTCGTATTATTGCCACCAACTATATCCCATAGGTCTTCACCTATAAGATAAGACTCTATGCAAGTCCTCCAAATTCTATAGTTGGAATGATTGAGAAGCTCCACACCAAGTTTGACAACACACCCACCAAAGTTCATGGCCAAAATAGAAAGCCAATTATCTTCTTCACCAATGAGGTCTTGAAATCTTCACCACCACCGTGGCTCTAATGCCATGTGAAAGAAAAAAAGGAAGGAAACCCTTTCTTTCATAATGGCACACTTAGCACTACTAGCCCAAGACCGCAAAACCAAAAATTAGAAGAAGAAATAATTGGAAAGAAAGAAATGATTGATAAAGACTTCACCAGAATGGAACTAGAACAATTGTAAAGGTTTTGTATCTCCTCCTATTTATAGTTACAAAAGAAGACTCTTGAACTTTCTACTTGACACTTAGACTTCTTAACATGACTCTTAAACTTTCAAAATACATTAAGATGACTCTTAAATTACCAAGATACACTGTGACTCTTAAAAATTCTAAGCACAATAAATGCTCATAAGGTACATTATAAGTAACTCTTAGAATTTCTAAAACATAATGAATGCTTCATAAAATTCAACTTTATCATAATTTAACAAAGAGGGGATGGCATGGGCACGGATCATGGCATTGTAGGTAGAGTGGGGTGGGGTAGGAGGCAGTGGAAGAGGACGGAGACATAGGGGAGGGAGCCGGTGGGGGAGCTGGCGTAGAAAAGAAGGTGGGAAAGGAGGAAAATGATGGCGAGGGGATGGAGGTGGGGGGAGAAAATGGATTTGGTGAAGCTTACGTACACTATTGTTAGATGTGTGCCCTAAAAGCTAGATTGGTTGATACTTGTAATACAATTCTAAGAATAATTTTATAATTTTGACTATAAATTAATAAAATAATTATTTTCTATTATAGTGTATATTTAAAATATCTGTGATACATCTTTTGAGTTAATGATAATGATAATTCATATTATCAAGAGTTGAAAATTTAATACATAAATTTTCATAGTTAAACTCATAAACTACTTTCGATCGTAGGATCATCATGAGAATGATGATCGATCTGGAAGGTTGGTATATGATCACTTTTTTAGGATAGATGAGTCTTAAGTCTACGGTGTGAAGACATCAGAGCAAGAGTATAGGTACTTATTAAAAAATGAGGATACTGAGCATGACCACCTCAAGCAGTCATAAGAAAGTCTATCTTCTCATCGATGACTGGCTTGATGTTGCAGTGATGTGTCTGATTCTTTAATCTGAGGTGCATCGATAGTTCACCTTGAGGATGTTATAGTTTGACTATACCATAACTCGATCTCCTAGCCATTCAAAATCTTGAGGTGTATGTTGTCTATAGCATGTTCATTATAGAAATTGGATTGCACCAATAGAAGATCTATCTATCTTGGTAGATGAGGAGTAGTCCTATGATAATTATGAGATTGAGTCCTTAAGCCCATGGCCATAACCATGTGAAGATGATAGAAAGAGTTTCTATTAAGATTTTACATCGAACTCGAATCAAATGATTAATTTATATGACAGATGTTGGATTTGATGAGTTTACCTTAATCTTAATCCTTTCAAGGCTCAAGATAGAAGAACCCAATCACATAGGTAGCTACATCGAGAGGTTTGCTTTTAGTTCTTATGGATTACCATCATATACTACTAGGTATCACTGATGAATTTTGAGAGCAATTAGAATGATTTTTATAATCGATCATTCTAATTATATGAATTAGAAAACTTCTAGTCCATCGAAAGATATTTCGATGATGTCGATGATAGAGATCACAATATATCTCATTATCATACAAAACTGAATCTAACTGGATCACACAAGTAAGAACTTAGATCTAAATATCATCAATTGAACTAATTTAGTTCGATTAATTTGAATTAGATTTAATCAGGTTCAAGGTAATCATGCTAGCATACGATTGAGCCTAGCTTTCTTCTTCTATAATCTTTCTGATTCATCACAATCAAGTCAAATTTAATTTGACTTATTTCTGTATCTTGAATGAATTTATTTTTATCTCACTAAAATTAGTCTAGATCAGATTAATTATAAAAATTAAATTTATTTTTAGTGTAATTGGACTAGGGTCAAAAGTTGATCTATTTAAGAGAATTGAGGATCATCTAATCAGATGCTTCTAGAAAATTTTTTAAAAATTATTTTGCTCTAATTTTTAGATGATAGGGCTCGAGTCATACTTTGAGTATGCCAAATTTCATGATTTTTTATGGTGCTTTGACTGAGTTTTGACAGAGTTTGATTTGGATCAAACTCTTGAGAGAAGAGTCCTAGGCGCAATGGACTCTTCCTTATCTTCTCTTGTCGCCAATTTTTAGAGAGATTTTTAGTGTCAAAATAAGATAGAGATCTACTTTAACGAGTTCACCTTAATCCTAATCCTACCGGAGCTTAAGATAGAAGAACCCAATCACACAGGTAGCTACACCGAGAGGTTCTTTTTTAGTTCTGATGGGTTGCCACCATATATTGCTAGGTATCACTAATAAATTTTGAAAGTAATTAGAATAATTTTGATGATTGATCATTCTAATTATATGAATTAAAAAAATTTTGGTCCATCAAAAGGTGTTTCGATGATGTCGATGATAGAGATTGCGATATATCTCATTACCATACAGAATTGAATCTAACTAGATCATACAAACAAAAATTTAAATCTAGATGTCATCAATTGAGATAATCTAATTCGATTGATTTGGATTAGATCCAATCGAGTTTAAGGTAATCATGGTAGCGCATGATTGAGCCGGACTTTCTCCTTCTGTAATATTTTTGATTCATCACAATTAAGTCAAATTTGATTTAATTTATTTTTGTATCTTGAATGGGTTTATTTTTGTCTGACTGAAATCAGTCGAGGTCAAATTAATTATAGAAATTTAATCCATTCATAGTGCAATTGGACTAGGGTCAAAAGTTAACATATTTGGGAGAATTGAGGGTCACCTAATCAGATGCTTTTAGAAAATTTTTTGAAAATTATTTTACTTTGAATTTTGGATATATGATAGGGCTCGAGTTATACTTTGGGTGTGCCAAATTTCATGATTTTTGAGGGTGTTTCGACTAGGTTTTGATAGAGTTTGATTTGGATCAAACTCTTAAGGGAAGAGTTTTAGGCGCAATGGACTCTTCCTTATCTTCTCTTGTTGCCAAATTTTAGAGGGATTTTTGGCATCAAAACTAGATAGATATCTAGTATTTGACATGGAGATTAATCCTTTATGTCCCTTTGATCAAATAATAAATTATTTGGTCAAAGAGAAACTCTAGATGGCGCATAAGTTTTTAAATGCCTTCTCAGGCCATTGTGCTTTCATCGCAAAAATATTTTTCCATGCCCAAGTTGCCATCGCCCCTATCATATCCGATGCCCCCTCTAATCCTCTCTTTCTCCCTCTTCTATATGCTAAAGGTTGGGCAAAAATTAGAGAAGAAGATCTAAAGATTTTGGCACAAGATTCAGCATCTATGCGGTGGTGTTCGTAAGATGAGCATGCAGCATTCAAAATCCTTTTGAATGATCTATAGAACAAATTCAGATTTGATCTTTTAAAGAAAGATTCTTGAGGAGAAGATGTTGAAATCCTATCCGAGTGGATACTGGTAGAGGTCCATCACGTGCATGGCTCATTCTAGAACCTCTAGAATGATCAGGATCATCGTAGGATAATTAGATTATCTAATCAGATACTAAAAATTAAATCTAATTTAATTTTTAATTTTTAATATCAGATCATCTCAATCAGATCTAAAACTCTTAGATCTAATTAGGTCATAAAAATTTTAATAGAAAAATTCATCTTAGATCTAATTAAATCTGAACGATTCTGCGGCAAAAAATAAGATTTTCCTTCAACTGGTATTAGAGCTGCATTAGCAGTTCTTCATATCTATTTTAGATCTAATTTAATTTTTATTTATGATCTGATATTAAAAAAATTTAGATATCATATTAGATGTGATTAGATCTAAAATTAAAAAAATAAAAATTATATAATTTAGATATATAATGTATGAGATGCATGACTAGACTAGGAATAGAATAGTTCTATGTATAGTCTAGTATAATCATGTTATTAATTTGATTAAATATAATTTTAGATCTATTTTATTTTTATTTTTTTGATATTATAATTATTATAACCAGATCTAAAAAATAAAAAATAAAATTTTTAATTTTTAATTTATTCATATGAGATATGAAAGATGCATGCTTAGACTAGTTATAGAATAGTTCTATAAAATATCTAGAATAATTTTATTTTGATGCGATCAAATTTAAAATTTTATTTTTTAGATATAATATGTAATATATCATATCTAAAAGCATGCATGGTTGATTGAGTTATGATACATGAGATGTATGCAAGGCATGTATAGGTTAGATCTTTGATTGTATATGTGACATATGATTTAGATCAAACTTATTTTGTTTTAGAAAATATATTTTTGATTAAGAGATCTCCCTTGGCCGTCTGGTCATAAGAATAAAATAAAATTTAAAGGCCTTTTTCTTCCATTCGATGGAGTGTTCTTATAATGTGTAGGGATGCTGCACGTTCATCCTTAATCAGAAATCAAAACTTATTTTCTGTAAAATTTTAAATCCTAAAATTCTAAGATTTTGATACATGTTTTGTTCATAAATCCAAACTTAATTAAGAATTAAGATAATAAAATTAATTAGATCTAAAAATTATGAATTTTTAGATTTAAGATACCTTCATAAAATTGAGTTTGGGCTTGGATAGCTCAATTAGGTCTAGCAGTTGATTAAACCAAATCAAGAGTTGGTTAAGTAAGATCAAAGAAAGCTTAGAATTGATCAATTTAATAGGATTAAGTCTAGATCAAGATTGAATCACATTGAGATGTGACTTGATCAAGTTAAGACTTAATTGGCTTCACGGTTTGAGCTTGGATTGTAGGCTAACTTGATTGATTCTGATTTGATAATTTGGTATCTAAGGTAAGTCTGGCAAATATGATCGATTGATTTTTAATTAGGATCTACTCGATCTGAATGTATTCTTATCGAGTTAATGGCATGTTCCTTCTATCAGTCTCACTTACCTGACTATTTATGTCGATTCAGTTCTGATTTGAGATGCCTAACAATTCGAGCCAACCCATGTCACTAGGTTAGTCATAATTGTTATGACTAAGTCAAGTCAAATTTAAAGAGACCTAAATTAAATATTTTTAAGAAAATATTAAGTCTAAGATCTTCCACCATTGTAGATGTGCGAGTCCTTTCTAGGATTGATTATTCTCAGTTGGATACAGTGATTTAGTTACACTGGAATGATGCAACCATGTCTATTAGACATTAGATGCTACGGGTTAGAGGATGGGTTGGACTCAATATTCTAGATATAGTGGAAGATCCAATCAAAAATCTAATTCGTACAAATGATGGGTCTAACTTAACTAAGGAGTTGAGCAATATTCTGAACATGGTAACCTTCATGAATTAAAGATCAGATTTGGGTACACCATGATTAGAGAATCATTAGACAAAAGTTGTCCACTAATCAATTGATCCATCATCAATAATTGTTAGATGAGGTGGTGAGCCAGTTGGTGAAATCGCACCATCCACTAGAAATCTATAATCATGAAGATTTTTGCATCTCTACCAAGAGAGTGTAGGGATATAAGTAAATAGTAGAAGCCTAATTTATTTAAAAATAAAACTTTTAAATAAATTGATTAAGTCTAATTATAAAATCTAATTAGAAACTTTGATATTTTATAGAAAAATATCTACATCCAACCCACTAGTCAGTATCTTGAACACCCACAGACTGATCAGATCCAACTATAAAGATTGACTCCGAAACTTCAAAATAGTTTTGAATTTTGAGAAGTTGACTCATGTATTGGAATAAGATCCTTCCACTTTACTAGTCCATCCGTCCGCTGATCAGAGAGCGTCTCTGAAAAATAAATAGATGAAGATAATAAAGCCAG
The DNA here is from genome assembly GCA_006176705.1 of Cocos nucifera. Lineage (NCBI taxonomy): Eukaryota > Viridiplantae > Streptophyta > Magnoliopsida > Arecales > Arecaceae > Cocos > Cocos nucifera. Next base: position 226,402 of record QRFJ01000416.1, read on the forward strand.
GTATTACATATTGGACTCGATGTCTGATGAGCTCTAGCGTCAATATGAAGATATTAAGACTAGTTGCTAAATGTTGGCTTACTTATAAGAGTTATTTGGTGAACAGAGTCGCACAGCCAAATATCAAATCACTAAGAGACTTTTTGTGGCTCATATACATGATGGGCAGTCGATCCAAGATCATTATCTGATGATGATCAAGGACTTAGAAGAGTTTGAGAAGCTCGGTATCAAGTAAAATCAGGATCTACAGATTGACATAATTCTACAGTCCTTGATTGATGTGTATGGATAGTTCATCATGAACTACCATATGCATAAACATCAAAATACCTTGGTTGAACTTATGAACATGTTGATTACTACTGAGCTCTCTATGAAAGTTTCAAAGGCAGTGGAGCGAACTTCTTTCAAGGAAAAATTTTTTGGAAAGAAGAAGAAGATCGTAAAGAAGTCGAAGATGAAAGATGGAAAGAAGAAGAAGATAGAGTCGAAGAAGAAGGCTGCTGATAAGAAAAAATATTTTCATTATAACATATATGGCCACTAGAAGCAGAACTGCCCTCTTTACCCGACCAACCTGAAGAACAAGAAGAAGGTAGGTCCTTTTGGAGGTATGCTTGTTATGGAATCTAACCTTATAGTTTCTTTTGCATCCAGTTGGATGCTTGACTCTGATTCTAGTGCTCACTTGTGCACCTCTATGTAGGATCTTGAGGATAGCAGGAGGCTGAGGGATGGTGAGATGATCCTACATGTCAGAAATGGAGCAAGAGTTACTGCTGTGGTCGTAAAAATTTATCCTCTTTAATTATCGTCAGGATTAGATTTAGCTCTTAGAGACTATTTTTATGTGCCTACAGCAAGTAAAAATTTGATTTCTATTTCATGTTTAGCACAGGAAGACTATGTAATTAGTTTTCTTAAGAACCATTGTAATATTTTTTATGAAAGAAATAAAATTACAAGTAGTTTTCTTATAAATGATCTCTATTAATTACATATTGATGTTTCTATTTTTAATATCGAGCAAATGTGAATGCCATAGGATCAAAGTAACCTAAAAATAGTCTAAATGATAGATATCTTTGGCACCTTAGGCTAGGTCATATAGCTGAAGATAGGGTTAACAAATTAAAAAAATCTGGGCTATTGAGTACGTTGACTTTCAAGTCATATCCAATTTGTGAATCATGTCTTTATGACAAAATGATCAAGCTCCCTTTTATAGGACATGAAAAAAGAGCCACAAACCTACTCACCCTGGTACACATAGATGTATGCAGTCCATTTAATGTGCCGACTAGTGGCAATTATGTCTACTTCATCATCTTTATCGTATCTATCTCGGTACGGATATGTGTATTTGATGCAACATAAATCTGAAGTTTTTGAAAAGTTCAAAAAATTTAGACTCGAAGTAGAAAAATAAATAAGAAAACTCATTAAGGTTCTTCAATCAGATTGAGGAGGCAAATACTTTAGTCAGAAATTTCTAAACTATCTTAAGGATAATGGCATAGTCTCATAATGGACTCCACCTGAAATACCTCAACTCAACGAAATTTCAAAATAAAGAAATTGGATCTTATTAGATATGGTCCAATCCATGATGAGTTTCATGGACCTTCCTGAGTTTCTTTGGGGGCATAGTCTAATGACCGCTATATATTTACTGAATAAGATTTTCTCTAAAATCATTCCTACCATACCGTATGAGATGTAACATGGTAAGAAACCAAGTCTGAGTCATCTCAGAATTTGTGATTGTTTAGCTCATATCAAGAGATAACATGCGGACAAATTAGAGTCTAGGTCCTTTAGAGCTCATTTTACTGAATATCCTAAAGAGTCATTAGGATATTATTTCTATCTTCTAGATGACCATAATGTGATTGTGAGTCAACATGCCATCTTTCTTAAAAAGTAGTTTATTCAAGATGGTGGCATCAAAAGATAGATTAAATTCAAGAAGAAAATCTCCAATGAGAAATGAGCTAAGAAACCTATGGAGTCCAATCAGTTAGAGCCAACCCAGACACTACCTCCTTCACCTCATAGATCAAGTAAAATTTTTCATCCTCCTAAAAGGTACTTAGGTACTATCTCAGAGGACGTAGAAAAAATATTCCTCATAAAAAATGAGATTCATGGTAATGATCCTAAAACCTATGATGAGGTGATATCAGATATCGACTCTGAGAAATGGTTAGAGGCAATGAAGTCAGAGATTGACTCAATGCATTCGAACCAAGTCTGAACCTTGGTAGATCCACCTGAAGGTATAGTACCTATTGGTTGTAAATGGATCTTCAAGAGAAAAATAGGTGATAATGTAAATATAGAGACATTCAAAGCAAGGCTCGAAGTGAAAAGGTATAGTCAACATGAAGGTATTGACTATCAGGATATTTTTTTGCTAGTAACCATGCTTAAATCTATCTGCACATTGCTTGCTGTTATAATCTATTTTGATTACGAAATATGGCAGATGGATATGAAAATGATTTTCTTAAATGGATATCTTGAAGAAGATATTTATATGGAATAGCCACTAGATTTTACATCCAGTGATGTTGATCACAAGGTATGCAAACTGCAAAGATCCATATATGAACTTAAGCAGGCATCTTGGAGCTAGAATGCCCATTTTGATGATGTAATCAAATCATTTGGATTCATCAAAAATGAGGAGAAGATCTGTGGTTTCAAAAAGATCAGTGAAAGCACTGTTGTCTTTCTCGTACTGTACGTGGATGACATCTTTCTAATTGAAAATAATATTTTCATGTTGATTACAGTAAAAATATGGTTGTCTAAGGAGTTCTCCATGAAAGATCAAAAAGAGGCATCCTTTATTCTAGAAATTAAGGTCTATATGGATAGACCAAATAAAATGCTGGGTCTCTCATAGAAGATGCACATAGAGGAGGTGTTGAAGAGGTTCAACATGAAAAACTCTAAGAGTGGCTTAGTACTCTTTAGACATGGCATTCATCTCTCTAAGAAGATATGCCCTAGCATACCTGAGGAGATTGAACACATGAGCAAGATCCCTTATACTTCGATAATAGGAAGCCTCATGTATGCCATGCTATGTACACGATCTAATATTGCCCATGCTATGAGTGTTATGAGCAAATATCAGTCGAATTCAGGCAAAGAGCACTGGACTTCTGTGAAATGTATTCTTAAGTACTTGAGAAGGACTAAGAATATATTTCTAGTTTTTGGTAATGGAGAATTCTAGGTTCAGAAATATATAGACTCAGATTTTACGTTCGACATAGATGATCGAAAGTTGACATCTAGAAGTTTGTTTATCTGTAATGATAGAGCTATCGGTTGGAAGAGTTGCAAGCAGACGGTGATAGCAAACTCCACTATGGAAGTAGAGTACATCGCTATGTCGGAGGTTGTAAAGAAGGTATTCTGGTATAAGAAGTTTACTGTAGAGCTCAGAGTGATGCCATCAAATGTCATCCCTCTATACTACGATAATAATGGCATCATAGCCCTAGCTAAGGAGCCGAGATCTCATCAAAAATCCAAGTACATCGAGTGGCGATATCACCTCATCCGTGATTATCTCGAGAAGAAATACGTCAAGATCAAGAGAGTCGATACTACAGACAATGCGACTGACCCACTAATAAAGCTATTGAGCCAGTAAAAGATCGAAGCCCATCTTGAGAAGATAGAACTTAGATTTGTAGTTAATTGGCTTTCGATCAAGTGAAAGTTTGTTAGATGTGTGCCCTAGAAGTCAGATTGACTAATACTTGTAATATATTTTTAAGAATAATTTTATAATTTTAATTATAAATTAATAAAAAAATTATTTTTTATCATAGTGTATATTTAAAGTGTCTATGATATATCCTTTGAGTTAATGGTAATGACAATTCATATTTTTAAGAGTTGAAAATTTAAGACATAAATTTTCATAATTAAACTCATAAACTGCTCCCGACCGTAGGATCATCATGAGGATAGTGATCGATCCAAAGGTTAGTGTACGATTGCTTTCTTAGGATAGATGAGTCTTAAGTCTATGGTGTGGAGATACTAAAGTGAGAGTATAGGTACATGTTAGAGAACAAGATATTAATCATGACCATCTTGAGCAGTCATAAGAAAGTCTACTTTCTCGTCGATGATTGACTCGATGCTGCAGTGGTATGTCTGATTCTTTGATTTGAGGTGCATCGACAGTTCATCTTAAGGATGTTATAGTTTGACTACACCATAACTTAGTCTTCTAGTCATTCAAAATCCTGAGGTGTATGTTGGCTATAGCATATTTATTGTAGAAATTGGATTGCACCAATAGGAGATCATCTACCTCAGTAGATAAGGAGTAGCCTTATGATAATCATGAGATTGAGTCTTTAAGCCTATGGCCATGGCAGTATGAAGATGATAGAAAGAGTTTTTATTAGAATTTTACATCGGACTTGAATCAAATAATTAATTCATATGATGGATGTTGGATTTGACGAGTTCACCTTAACCCTAATCATATCGGAGCTCAAGATAGAAGAATCCAATCACATAGATAGCTGCACCAAGAGATTCTTTTTCAGTTTTGATGGGTTGCCATCATATACTGCTAGATGTCACTGGTGGATTTTGAGAGCAATTAGAATGATTTTGATGATCGATCATTCTAATTGTATGAATCAGAAAAATTCTGGTCCATCAAAAGATGTTTCAATGATGTCGATGATAGAGATTGCGACATATTTCATTACCATACAGAATTAAATCTAACTGAATCACACAAACAAGAGTTTGGATTTAGATGTCATCAATTGAGCTAATCCAATTCAATTGATTTGGATTAGATCCAATCGGGTTCAAGGTAATCATGCTAACGCACGATTGAGCCTGACTTTCTCCTTCTGTAATCTTTTTGATTTATCACAATCAAGTCAAATTTGATTTGACTTATTTCTGTATCTTAAATGGATTTATTTTTGTCTGACTGGAATTAGTCGAGATCAAATTAATTATAGAAATTTAATCCATTCCTAGTGCAATTGGACTAGGGTCAAAAGTTAACCTATTTGAGAGAATTGAGGGTTATCTGATCAGATGCTTCTAGAAATTTTTTTGAAAATTATTTTGCCCTAAGTTTTGGATATGTGATAGGGCTCGAGTTATACTTTGGGTGTGCCAAATTTCATGATTTTTGGTGGTGCTTTGATTAGGTTTTGATAGAGTTTGATTTGGATCAAACTCTTGAGGGAAGAGTCCTAGGTGCAATGGACTCTTCCTTATTTTCTCTTGTTGCCAATTTTTAGAGGGATTTTTGGCATCAAAACCAGATAGATTTCTGGTATTTGACGTGGAGGTTAATCCTTTATGTCCCTTTGATCAAATAATAAATTATTTGGTCAAAGAGGAACTCTAGATGGCGCATAAGTTTTTAAACGCCTTCTCACGCCATTGTGCTTTCATCGCAAAAATAATTTTCCATGCCTAAGTTGCCATCGCCCCTATCATATCCCATGCCCCTTCTGATCCTCTCTTTCTCTCTCTTCTACATGCCAAAGGTTGGGCACAAATTAGAGAAGAATGTCCAAAGTTTTTGGCACAAGATTCAGCATCTACGCGGCAGTGTTTGTGAGATGAGCACACAACATTCAAAATCCTTTTGAATGATCTATAGATCATATTCAGATATGATCTTTTGAAAAAAGATTCTCGAGGAAAAGACGTTCAGATCCTATTCAAATGGATATCGGTATAGGTCCAACACATGCATAGCTCATTCCAGAACCTCAGGAACGATCAAGATCATCACAGAATATATAATTAGATTGCCCAATCAGATACTTAAAATTAAATCTGATTTAATTTTTAATATCAGATCCGAGAACTCTTAGATCTGATCGGATTGTAGAAATTTTTGTAAAAAAATTCATCTCAGATCTGATCAGATCTGTACGATCCTGCGGTAAAAAATAGGATTTTCCTTCAACTATGGCATCACCAATGTGGCAAGCGAGGATGCCGCGCACTCGCGCATTTAATACCTGGCATGCATGTATTCTTTCGATGAAAATAGTCCGTCCCCTCTACCTCTTTTCCACCCAATCTATGATTTGGTCCATTTAATTTAATTTAATCTAATTGAATCCAGATGAAATTTAACATGATAAAATTTATTTTAAAAAAATTGAATCTAGCTTGATCATATATTAAAATAAATTTAAAGTAAAGAAACAAAGAGCCCAAACCCATCAAATAATAATTAATTTTAAATCTGAGATATTTTATGAGATGTAGATCTCATTTATAATTTAAATATTGTTTGAGCTACCATTTGAGTAAGGAATTGGGGAATGAGGATTACATTTGAGTTGGAGCTCCAAGGATGGACCTAGTATAAGGTAGAAAGATAGGGGTTAGCCCCTTCGAATCTCAACAAAAGACGAATCTCAACAAAAGAAAGATCTCAGTCCAACTTCATCTAAACTATTCAAGTTTATTTTTGATTAAAAATTCAGGATTGGGGTCAGGTTTTATTTGATTTGGTTTGTGTTAGTTCCACTTGACCCAACATAATCATTGTCTTTTAACAGAATTGAACTTGTAATTGAATTTTAAAATGTTGGATTGGAGTTAATTTGGTTTTATTTTAGAAATAGTCTATTATAATTTTAAGTCATTAGCTTTTGTATCAATTTGCTTATCATTCTCTATTGATGTAAAAATTACCAAGATAAACGTTGAGCATGAGTAGTGATTCTTTGCCAAGTAATTCTTAGCCTCATCTCAGCACCCAATCACCTGCTCTTAGTACCAACCAAGCCAATAAGGAATTATTAGTAGCTTCGAACACCTCTAGAGAGAAGTTTTTGGAACATAATACTTTTGAGTTCATGAATTTCTATGTGAAGTTTTATATCTTTGTAGTATAACCGGGGTGCATCTCTGCTATCCATTACATGAAGTGTTTAATGGTAATCTAGGATTTATTTGGTTTCTTCCCGGTTGCACAGAGAGAGATGGATGCGGAGAGGCATAACAACATGGTAGAGAGAGAGCAAGAAATTTGCATCAAAATCTTGAAGTGAGGTATATAATGCACTAAAACTTATATTATAGAATACAAAGACCATTTACAAGACATTTAGCAAATAAGAGTTGCGAGTAAAAACCAAGTGCAAGAGATTTGCCATCAGATCAATTTAGAGTTCTTGCTGATTCGATCTTTGGCATGCAAGAAGAGGGAGGCCTTTATCCATATGAAGGGTGAACATGGTTCTGTATGCAGCGGTCTTTGATTCATCATCAAGTTTGAATCTGAAGAAATGAAGGAGAGCAGCAGCCAAGATCTTCATCTGCCTGTATGCAAATTCCTTCCCTAAGCAGGTTCGAGGACCAGCCTATCATGCATGGACATCAAACACATATCATATAGATGCAAGCAAGGCATCAGCGAGCATACTGTTCTAGATGCATATGCAAATGGTTCCTTGCGGTCAGATTTAAGTACATGACATCCCATTCATTTCTACAAACTTATTGCATTATCAAAACAAAATTTGTAAATGGAAGTCCATCTAAATTGATTATTTATAAACTGGACTGCATATCGAGAATTCCTTCGGTATGGTTGTAACAAACAAATAGTGCAGCGAAATGTTGTTGAGTTTTGATTGCTTAACATACAACAGTTAATTTATCAGGCCAACACTCCAACCTCTCACCTTTCTCCTTGGAGCTTGTACTTTGAGAGTTTTTGACTTTGAAAGGTGGCACTTGCACCATTATTCTCCCCCTCATGAAATTTGTCAACTAAAATCATATTCGTACCGTTTCCAACCGTAAGTGATTCCAGTGAACATATCAACTCTTTTGATGCATCAAGTCAATAATCAATGGAACTTTCATCTCATAAATTCTCATCTCAACTCTCGCCCTTTATCCAAGGATAAATAAGTGAAGTCGAATAAATATAAATGCAAACAAATTGGCATCATGAGTATTTTTCCCTCTCAAAAACAGTAGTTCTCCAAAGCCAAACCAAATCAGCAAGTGAAACTACGTTGAACAAGGACGGATTGTTTTTTATGTCTGGTCTCCAGATGGTCTAGTTAACCTTACAGATTATCCGACCGACTCGGAAGCTTTGGTTGTATCCTTTGCCTCGTGACATCTAATTCGACCATCTAGGCGATTTGATTGCTCTAGGCTATGGTTAATATCTGTTTAACAAAATATTGGTTGCTTATTAGTTGTTTTACTTCTTGGGCTAACCCTTGAACCGGTATGCTGACATTGATCGCCATTTTTGGAGACATAGAGGACCATATTAGGGATAATATGGTAAGAAATTAATTTGTGCTTCTACGGATCTTGCATGAATTAAGCCACATTCATGGGAACTATATAAATGGATGATAAAGTTTAAAGCAATATCATTCATCTCTTCTCCACCTCCACTGCATTATAATTTCAACTTTCATGTTGGATCTCCATATAAAAACCCTGTTTGTTCATTGATTTGCTGTGCGTGCATAAAATGCTCCCAACTCCTGTGAAAGGTATTAGTTTCAACATCTCCTCCCTGACAAAACCATCATGACAGTATATGTATATCTCTAGTTAAACCAGTAATGCATGCCAATTGTCAAATGAAGCAAGGAATTGACAAATGGTAACCTGACTTCAACACCTCATGAGCTATTCATGTCGATCGCTCTATTGATAACCAGCTCATACTCCTTTGGGACTTATTTGTGATCGTGGTCTTTATAGGTTTCATAATTCTTTTTCTTTTCATTTTTATCTTTCATAAAGTTTTAGGTTATCTATGGTTTCTTTATTCTTGTAAGTTGGAGTAGAGATATTTCATTTGTGAACTGAAGCGTACCTTTTCTTTTCTTCTACATTTTTTCTTTTCCAGAGAACAGTCATCAACAAGTTTTGCTTTCTAAAATAATTTTATAAGTTTGGAAATCACGTGACTTTAATTATCCCATGAAGAGTCTCCTGTAAGATTCATCTTTGGAGAAATTTTATGCTTATAGTAGTTAAAAACTGCTGAAACTGCTCCAAACATCTGCTAAAAACCTACTTTGTGTTGCTTCCATGAACAACTTTTATCGTTTCTGCATCTTCTTTTGCAAGCCCGCATAAATTTCTTTAATCATTAAGGGAGCAAAGAAAGGAATTTGATTTTATTCCTCATCCACATCGATGTACCGATACCGAGATAAACTCCTCATCAAATCCACCTTGCTGTAAAGCAAAGCAAATTGGCACGATCCAAAATTCATATATTCACCCTCAGCAGTCAGCTTACTCCATTTTCAATGCAGAAAATGCCCCATATGATAACCAGATCACCAGAAAACACATCACCATACTAGAGTACTTCCAATAACATATCTTTGACAGGTTCAATGATTTCTTGGCTATTAATTTACGGATATATTTTAGCATCAAGCATGCAGGAATTTCTTGGCCAGAGATTGTTCAAACGTTGTGCGGTTGAATTGGCAAGTTCTACTAGAATTGTTGTACGTGAGATGAAGTAATTTGAATTTTATTTCTGTGAGAACATCATTTAATTGCTTTTGACTAAACTAAACAAATATATATATATATATATATATATATATATTTCCATAAGCATGTTTTGGAAGAATAGCAATTCATACTACCTAAGAAGTTTGATAAAGTAGGCGAGCATCGTGGTTTTCTGACCATTGGTTTCCCTAGTACTCTTGTACGGTTAGTTAGAAAACAGATTATGAATATTACAATCCCTATCTATAAAATACACCACTGGACTTCAACTATTGCATTCCCCAAATTAATGGTCATTTTCTTCTAACATCCTCGGAAATTGCAGCAACTAGAATGCCATCTACTTCAGATTTCTTTTGAGTAAAAGAGATGCTAACCCAATATGCACTTGTAGACTAATGATACCTGCACGCAAAATGAGCTGCATATATAGCCCTTTCAACCACCATGTCCGAGGGAAAGGTTAGACCGGCTTTTCCAAGCCTACCTAATTAAACCTCCTATCTGATCACATAATTGGTTGGTGCTTTCATGCATAACCGTACGTGAGGGCAAACCGGTCTCCATGACTAAACATTTACCAAGCAAACCATAGTTCCTCTAAAAGCTGACAAATTCTGCTCCATTTATCTTACAGCAAAAGTCGGAAGGTTCCCATTTTCTAAGATCAAACGATCTCTACACGACCATACTTCTTCTATATTAGTCCACGTGACACCTTCCAACTGGGTGATCAAGACTTTTTGTCAGCAATTCTCCCTCAAAAATCGATGGTTAACAACCGTCTCTCTTCTCCAATCTCAAGGAAAGCATCATACAAGAGAGGATGATGGACTTTCTCTTTCATCTCTTAAAGAAAATGAAAAAAAGAGAAATTTTCCACATACTGAATCAGAAATCCTTCATTAACTATGGACATACCAAACTTTCTAATTGGTGCATAACTTTAATTTGTTAGTGGTTATCTTTCCTTTTCCAATTAATGTTAATGGTTATCTTTTCCTTTTCTAAAGTAGTCGTCATATTTTCCTTTTCTAAAGTAACAACCGTTTACCCCTCTTCCCCTGGTCTCTCCTGAGAGGTGAATCTCATGGAAAGCATCATACAAGAACTAGGAGACCTACTTATTCAAGTTTATGTTTTCTCTCTTCTAAAATCCCGTGTACATCTAGACCCCGTGCATGGCTGCAATGAAGGGCAAATTAGTGCATTGCTAGTTAAGCATCCCAACTTCTATAAGAGAGTTGATGGACTTTCTCTTTCGTCTCTTAAAGAAAATGAAAAAAGAGAGGAATTTTCCGCATACTGAATCAGAAATCCTTCATTAACCATGGACATACCAAACTTTGTAATTGGTGTTTGACCATAACTTGTTAGTGGTTATCTTTCCTCTTCCAATGTAATAGTTATCTTTCCCTTTTCTAAAGCAGTCATCATCTTTTCCTTTTCTAAGGTCACAATGGTTTACCCCTCTTCCCCTTGTCTCTCCTGAGAGGTGAAAGTTGGCAAAGCAGTGGAACCCATTGTTTGATTTCACATAACAAAATAAAACAATAATTTCTCCCATTCTAATAACTATATAGGGAATCCTAACAAGTATTCTACCGAGCAGTCCATGGCCAAATATATGAATGATTCTTTCAAAATAAAAGAACGAGGAATGCAGCTTACATTGAAGGCAACGAATTTAAATGGACTCTCAGGCCTGAAAACTCCATTTTCAAGCCAACGCTCGGGCCGAAATTCCTCAGCATCGTCACCCCAGAGATAAGTCATCCTTCCCATAGCATAGGTGAGATAGTTTACTCCATCTCCTTTCTTCACTTTGAAACCATCTGGGAGGACATCATCCTCATCCGAAGTCTTCCCATCCTGTTACAAGAGCAGTAGAAGACCGGACGATATCATTGCTCTAAATTATAAACTATGAACCAACAAAGGCTCATCGAAACAACTAGGATTTCATTAATGGGTCATACCACTGGGACAGCAGGGTAAAGCCGCAAAGTCTCAGTGAGTGCAGCATGGAGATAATGCATCCTGTCAATGACTTGTTCACTCAGGCTAGCTAAGAATTCCATGATGTCAGTTCTACCACCTTCCAATCTTGTAACCTCTCCGACTTCAATGGCAATCTTCTCCTGTACCAGAGGATGCTTGCACAGCATGAAGAAGAACCATGAGAGGGTGTTTGCGGAGGTGTCCTTCCCTGCTATTAGGAAATTGAGGATTATGTCCCTCAGGTATCGATCGGTCATGTTCTCCGGATCCTTCTCACTTGCCAATAAAAATCTTGATAATATATCTTCTTTGCTTTTCTACACATGCATCCAAGAAGCAAGCATAATTCAGCATTTGCCATGAACTTCGAGAAGGTGTATTTGTTTTATAAGAGTACGACTGGAATGGAATGTGCTTACAACTTCTCGCCGGCTTTTCATCTGCTCCCTCTTGTGGTGAATCAGCTGGTACACAAAGTCATCAATAACTTTGAGCTTCCTCTTGAGCTGAGCCTCCAATCCAATGTTCAGAAGCCTCTTGATGTTCCAGAATATATCAGCATACCGCCAGAACACAATGGAGTTGGAGTCATCGAAAGCCTTGCTGAAGCGAACCCCAAGCTCATTGGAGCCTGAGAGAGTGTCTAGCTCGACACCGAAACCCACTTTGAAGATCGAATCCAGAGTCGATTTCATAAGAAGATCCTGCAATGAAAACCCGCAGGATCAATCATCCTGAGAAACATACATGGCCACCTTTCTGTTATCTTAATGACATCGATCGAACCTGCATATCTATCATGGTTGCAGTGTTCACAGCATCCGAGATCTTTCTCACTAGCTTCGCTGCATTTTGTTGGAATACAACGCTACTAAATTCCCGAAGAACTTTGGTTGAGAACTCGTAGCTTGCAAGCTTTCTTTGGTGGCGCCACTTCTCACCATCCACCGCAAAGATTCCATCACCAAAGAGATCCTTCGTTATGTGATAATTGTACTGACCCTGTCAACATAGCGGTAGAATTTTAAGTAATGAAGAAAGTCAATCGGAATCAGAGGCAATATTCGAAGCAAGCACCTTGCTGTATTTGGAGAAGTTGGACTTGAGTATGTGCTCGATGTTAGCAGGATTGGCGGTAAAGATCTCGCTGTGGGAAGGCTTGATCAGCCGAAAGGTTTGGTGCCTGCGGGCAATATTGGTTTGGAAATCGAAAAGCGTGTTGAAGTAGATGAGCTGATGGAAGACGGTGCCCGTGATGGGGGGTCTATCTGCCTTCTGGATTGACTCCTTGATGTAGAAGATGGAAAAGGAAATGATTGAAACCACAACATAGAGAACTATGACCGCAAAGGCTATAGAGAGAAAAGAAAAGGTGAAGAAGCCAAATGTTGCAGCGAAATCTAAGAGTTGAAAAGCCATGGAAGAGGCTATGGTGAAGGATCCGGCAGAAGGTCAATTGAATATTTCTATTAGACTGCTGAGAAACGACAAGATGATCTACGTTGCCTTCACGCATGCCCCCTACTAAGAGCATGACATCGACTGCCAGGCCTATTTTCCTGGATCGTTTGAAAATTCCATAGCTGTTGCTATCAAATTCACCATCAGTTGGATGTTGAGGTGCGAACAGGGAAGGCAAAGAGAGCCAATCCAACGTGTCGCTTCTTGTTTCCACATGCTTTCGCAGATTCCTAGCTCCGTCTCAACTAACCTTACTGAAACGGGTCCTTTATGGCGCTCTTTCATATTATTTTATTGAATGGTATGAGATGTCTTGACCATCTATTTTGTGAAGATATTTAGAGAATTTTGCTATTAATACGTTGGCAGCCGGTACATGATCTAGCCACCTCCTCCGCCTCTGCCACTTAGACACCATCGTTTCCTATACCCATTTCTCCTGGGCCATCACCATCACACCGGACATTAGCATCCTCTGCCCATGCGCACCACGCGCGCGGTGATTGACACTTCCACGGAACCGACGCACAGCATCTAAAAAAAATATTTTTTTTTACTTCGGAGCCCGCATGGATTCCATGCGAGTACCCATCACCGCACGGTGCGGCATGATTTTTTTTGCTTTTAGATCCGCATAAATCCGTATAAGCATCAATCATCATACGCGGTGGGCGTCATGCCGCACCGTGCACGGCGTAGAAAGTATTTCCTCCTCTGCCTATCTTCTTACCCTTATCCAAGATTACGGGTCAAAGAACACAACCAGCTCATGGGCAACTTTTAAATATACAAGATATTCTAAACACGGTATGAGTGGATCACAGCAGAGTTAATTTAAATAACTTAAAATTGAGATTTAATTAACCTACCAATCCAACTCGTAACCAAATTTAAAAACCTCACATCCAATAAATATCAACTAAAATTCAAAATAAATAATGATAGATCTCAATATCTCGCTTCTAATACCATTTCTAAATGCAATGAACAGTAATATTTTATATTATGTCTTAGATGTAGATAAATTTAATAAAATTCTAACTTGTATTTCTACTAAAAAGAGTTAAGATAGATTAAAGATTACCTGTAAGAGTACCAATCAAATTAAAAAATCTAAAATTAATATGCTTGTTCGTAAGTATTAATCTCATATGCTACAGTTTAGTAGTGTCTCTATTAAGTCATGATAAATTTAAAAAATGTATATTAAATTAAAAAAAAAAAAGTGAACTCTCCATATGGTTTGATATGTGATTAGCACAACCAAGTTGCACTTTTTGATTCAGGGGAGCATCTGATCTACGATACATATCTAGAATTCTATACTTTATGAAACTATCACATCTCAATCCAAGGATGACGTGCATATGATTTAGGAGCATTCTGTTCCAAATCATAAGATTTGGATTATGGATCATATGAGCATGAAAAAATGAATGATAATTCTCTATGCTTGTTGTATAGAAGTGGAATGTTTAAAACATGTTCAAGATGACTTTGAGGAGAATTAGTTGGTAAATTTTCAATTTATATCACTTCTTGCTCTATTTAAACTATTAGCTTTTCTGTAGAAAACAGAATATTTCACTTTATTTGGAAGGTGGTATACAGTCCTTTAGTCACAGTAAAGAGTATATATCTTTAATCATCGGGAGAACTGAATTTAATATCTTTGCTCCAAAATTTGAACTCTAGGAAGTATATTCATTGGTATTATTCATATCCATGTCATATTTTAATTGAGTGATCGTTTTATTTAGTTGATGGTACTTGTGCACTGAATATTATTTGTCTCATGGTGTAACCAATTTCTTGTCATTTGACAGGTTGATAGCATCATGTCTACAAGGTTAACCGATAAGAATGATGCAAGTAGAAGATTAAAGTCAGAATTCCTGGTCCAGTTTGATGGGATGACCTCAAATCAAAATGATTTAGTAATTGTTTTCAGTAAGCTTCCTATGTGCTCTAACACCATCATTTATCCTCTTAAATAAAGATGGTTTGTTTCTTTATCCTTAGCTCTTAACATGCACACATACATAATATATACAAGCTGTCATGCCTCCGATCCGAGATCGTGAGCCAAGAATCATGACAACCATCGCATACTTATAGAAAGCTCTCTCCACAAGCATATAAAGCATCTTATCACGATATCATAAAGCAATAGTGAAATAATTAACTAATAAATTAAAATCAAAATTTAACTAATTAAAATCTAATTTTAATATCCCATAAAGTTCAACAATATTCAAAAGATCTTACATCAGCTTTAATAAAATTTTCTATTTTAAACAAGAGTATTGTTTGCTCTATTTCTAATCAATCTCTTCCGTCCATATTCTCGTATCATCATTAACTCTTAAGATCTATAAAAATGGTAAAATGGGATAATGAGCTAGACAATCCAATAAGCAATGATCATTTTAACTAGATTTTATTTGACAATAAAATAAATTATCACTTATAGAAAATAAGCATATAGAGTTCATCAAGTCGAAATTAATTTCTATTATACAGTATGTTCAAATTACTATCATGCCAAATTTAATCTTTTTGAGTTTCTTTTAAAAATTTATTTTTTTTAAAATTATCAAAATTTTTATTAGTTATTGTTATTAGCCATGAGCTATGACTATATTATCCCTATGGGTCATAATACCGTGAATCATCTTGTGGTAAGCTGCGAATCATCTGACAGTAATGTTCTTCGAAACCACTGGTCTGCTAGCAATTTATCGCTAGTTTACTGACGATATAAATCCTCGGGACTAAAATCTTTGTCAACGTATTAGCCCCCATTGATGAGGTCCTCCACATAGTCAGGCTGTGAGTTCAAGTCATCTTAATTTATAATTCTTTTCATAATTCATATTTCTTATTTCAGTTCGTTAAGAATGCACATAATTATGTGGCATCAAAATCAATCAAGTGTAATATATAATAAGATCAATGCTTTCAATCATACTTCATCATAATATTTTAAAAATAAAATATTTTTAATAATAAAATATCCTTCATTAAATTTATGAATTATTTCATAAACTATATCAAAAAAATATATTATAATTTATCAATAAATCTAAAAAAAGTGAAATATTACTTATCTCATACGCATTCCATCAAATCCTCATAATTATTAGTAATTTCTTTTCAAAATCTTATGTTCATAAATTATATCATAGTTGTAATATCCTGCTCAAATTGGGCTCAACCCACTTAACCGCAACCCCCCAGCATGGATCTTAAAGTATTAAAAAAAAAAGATTAGAAGGCTCCCTGCAGGAGTCTTCTTCTTCATTCCGACCGACTCCCAAATGGAGTCAAAATCCATCCTAGAGAGGAGTGAAACTCCTCCCCACCAAATCTATTTAAAGGGAAGATGTCTTTCCTCTCTTCCTCCAACCAAAAATCGAAGCCAATCAGCGAGGATCACCAGATTTTTTTTTGTGGAAGCCTTCACCGTGTTCACCAAAAAATGGGTTGAAGAGGCCGTCAGAGACCAAGATAAGCCCAGCCTTTCCCTCTCCTCTCTTTTTCCTTCCCTCCTATTGTGCTAGAAGCCACCACCAGCCGCCCGCTTTGCCGAAGAAATCAATTTTGGAAAATCCCTTGTTCTGCCCTCTTTTTCTTGAATTTTTGACGCCGACGGTCTCCGTCGACCATTGGTATGGGTTCGCTGAGCCGTGCCATCACAGCCCCAACTGCCGCCAGCCAATGGCTGACCACCATCGCCTCCAGTCCAAGAAAGAAGGGGATCCTCACGATCTCCTGTTCCTCCAAACGAAACCGCGAGAAGAAGAAGAAAAAGAAAAAGAACAAAAAGAAAGAAAAAAAAGAAAAAAAAAATAAAGAAAAGAAGAGAAAAGTTTTTTCTCTCTTCCCCCTCTCCCTCCTTTGAGCCTGAACCCCACTTTCTCTCTCTAAAGAATTTATTTTCTCTCCCTATCTCCTCTCTCCTATTTTCTCTCTCTAATATGATTATTAAATTTTTTTAAAAAAAGAGAAAGCAAGACAAGAAAAAGAAAAGAAAGAAAAAGATTTTTCCTTTTCTCCCACTTTCTCTCTCTTCTTTTTCTCTCAACTCTCTCTCAATTTTCTCTCTTTAGAATTTTCTCTCTCTAGATTATTTATATTCCTTGTAATCTCTCTCTCCTAAAATTTTTTAGATGTTTGACAAGATTGATAATAATTTTGAATTATCCTAATGAAGGGATCTTGATCCGTAATCGCCAGATAGTGTATCGGCACCCACCTTGGCTGGATCAGATATCATTAGATTTTATCATCCATGATTTTATTAAATTATATGGAATAACTTCATTATGATTTGATTTAAATTATCTTGATATGATCGATCAGACTTTCGGATTATATCATTTGATTAGTTTTGATTTATCTTCATAGTTTCTCTCTCATTTGACTTTATCTCTCCACTTAATTTATGAACTCAATGAAAGATTTTCAATCCTACCACTTCAAATCTGATTTGATCCAGATAAATAGACTTTGAACCATTTATCTTCTAGTCTAATCTTAATCAACGAAGATAAGATGATCAAACTGATCTAGACCATTAGACATAACTGCCATCAATCTATCTTTTTGATTTATCGGTATGCTTTTTAATTATTAAAATTTATCCTCTATAGGATTGTAGATGTCTAATAATGGGGTACTCCGACATGATCTATGAATAAAAAATTTTAGAAAGAAATTATAAGAATAATATGGATTAATTATAATGCATATGAGGTAAGTAATGTTTTACTTTTTCTAGATTTATCGATAAATTATAATGTATTTACTCGACATATTTTATAAAATGATGCATGAATTTGATGAATGATATTTTATTATTGACAGTATCTTATTTTTGAAATGTTATGATGAAGCATGATTGAAAGTATTGATATTATTATATATTATACTTGATTGATTTTGATACCATATAAGTATGTGCATCTTTATCAAACTGAAATAAGAAACATGAATAATAAAAAAAAATATGATTTAAGATGAATTAAACTTTCAGCCTGACTATGTGGATGATCCCACCAATAGGGGCTAATACGTTGGTAAAAATTTAGTTCTGAGAATTTATATCACTAGCAGACTAGTGACTAACTGCCAACAGACCAGCAATTTCGAAGGACATTGCTGCCAGATGATTCACAGCTCACCGCAAGATGATACGCGGTGTTATGACTCTACCATAGGAATAATGTAGTTATAACTCATGGCTGATGAGAAAGAATGATAAAAAGGATAAGAATGATCGATAAAAATTTAAAATTTGAAAGAAAATTGAAGTTTTGAAAGAACTCGAAAAGATTGAATTTGATATGATAAACTTTTTGAAAATACTACATAATAGAAATTGATTTTGAAATGATGAACTCCATCTACTTATTTTTTATAAATGCTGATTTATTTTATTTGTCTGATGGAATCTAGTTAAAATGATCATTACTTACTAGACTGTCTAGCTCATTATTCTATTTTATTTTTTTTACAGATCTTAAGAAATAAGATGATACAGGAGTATGTACGGAAGAGATTGGTTAGTAGTAGAACATCGATACTTTTGTTATAGATAGAAATTTTATTGAAGATAATATAAGATCTTTTGAGCATTGTTGAACTTTAAAGAATATTGTAATTAAAATTTAATTAGTTAAATTTTAGATTTCATGTATTGATTAATTATTCCGCTGTTACTTCATGATAACATGATGAGATGCCTTACATGCTTGAAGAAGTAGTTTCCTATAAGTGTGTGGCGGTTGCCATGACCCCTAACTTGTGATTTCGGATCAGTGGCATGACAATAGTACCTCATTATTAGACATCCATAATCCTGTACAACATTAATTTTAATGATCAAAAAATGTACGAATAATCTAAAAGGATAGATTGATGACAGTCATATTCAATGATCTAGATTGTTCTAATCATCTTAATTTTATCAATCAAGATTAGACTAGAAGATAGATAGTTTAAAGTCTATTTATCTAGATTAAATTAGATTCAAAGTGGCATGACAGAAATCTTTCATTGAGTTCATAAATCAAGTAGAGAGAGAATATCAGAGCAAAGAGAAACTATGAAAATGAATCGAAACTAATCAAATAATATGGTTCGACTAATCCAATCGATCAAATCAAGATAATTTAAGCTAAATCATGATAGAATGACCATATAGATAATTCAATAGAATCATTGGTGATAAAATATAAAAGTATCTGATCTGGCCAAGGTGAGTGTCGATATACTATCCGATAATCATGGATCAAAATTGCTTCATTAAGGTCATTAAAATTTGTTGGGGATAAATTTTGCTTCCGTCGAAATGGTGCTTAGCCTAATGCAGCTGGTAATCACGAAAAAGCTTCGATCAAAAATTTTCATCCCAGTGGTCGAACCCCATCCGATCTCCTCCAGCGGCCGAACTCGTCTAATGGCCGAACTCCTCCAACTGGACTCCAAACTCAATCGAACTCCACAACGATCGAGCCCCAGTTGAACTTCCACAGCGGTCGAACTTTAGATTTCTCCTCTAGTCGGGCTTCTACGAGAGTCAAACTCCTTCCAAACTCCTCCTCCAGTCGGACTTCTATGGGAGTCGAACTCCTTCCGGACTCCTCCAGCAGTCAGACTTCTACGAAAGCCGAACTCTTTCCAGATTCCTCCTTCAATCAGATTTCTATGGGAGCCGAACTTCTTTTGGACTCCTCCAGCAGTTGGGCTTCTACGGAAGCCGAACTTCTTCCGAACTCCTCCTCCAATCGGGCTTCTATAGGAGCCAAACTCTTTTTGGATTTCTTCTTCAGTCGGGCTTCTATAGAAGTCGAACTCCTTCTGGACTCCTCCAGCAGTCGGGCTTCTATGGGAGCCGAACTTCTTTTGGACTTCTCCAATAGTCAGGCTTCTTCCGGACTCCTCCAACAGTGGGGCTTCTATGGGAGCTGAACTCCTTCTGGATTCCTTCTTCAGTCGAACTTTTATGCGAGCCGAACTCCTCCAGCAGTCAGACTTCTATGGAAGCTGAACTCCTTTCAGACTCCTCCTCCAGTCGGGCTTTTATGAAAGTTGAACTTCTTCCAGACTGTTCCTTCAGACAGATTCCTACAGGCGATTCCACTACTGAACGATTATAATTATCATTTATCATGATAATTATGATTGTCATTTATCAAGATAATTACGATTGGCATTTATTAGGATGATTATGATGGACATTTATCAGAATGGTTATGATTATCATTTATCAAGATAGTTACAACAAGCTCCATCTATAAAAAGGGACCCTCCAGATATGTTTTCTCTAAACTTTCTTTTTTTTTTTTTGAAACTCTATCGAACTTCTCTCTGAGCACTCCATTACTGTTGGCCGGAAACTAACTTGACCGTCGGAGGGTCCTGCCGGAGCCACCACCCCACCGGTTCCGGACGGGACTTCGTTTTGCAGGTCCCCGGCGGCGACCTCAGTCGGCCTCGACTCCAGCTCGACCTCCGGACGGTCGATCGGATTTCTGCACCAACAGAATTGGCGCTAGAAGGAAGGGCCCTTTGAACCTTCTGAGGTTTTCTTGATCTTAAAGGAAGTGCTCAGCAACGATTTCCTTCCCCTCTCGGATCTCTCTTCTCCCTCTTCAGTAGTTCCTTTTCTGGAAAGAAAAATGCCTCCCAAGAAAGCCTTTGACCTAACGGAGGTCAACAGCCTCCGCAGCCCAGATCCCGTATCGGGTCAAATCCAATCCCCTTCCAGCCTTCGGTGACTCAAGCACCGCTCCTGTAGCCATGGTGGATGCGGAGCGGTTCGACCTGCTTGGCCCAGCAGGTTCGTGATCCTACGGAGGCGGATGCGGGCATGCAAGCCACGCATTCGACGAGGCTCCGGCGTACCAGTTTGATCGGAACAAGCTTTTTCAGAGCCCCATGGGAATCCGAGTCCAGGAATGCGACCGACCTGTGGGCTACCCGACCTCCGGATCTCGGGAGAGAAGGAAAAGCAGCCGGCAATGGAAGACCCATGCTCGGACCGCGGACTCGACCCTAGGGAAGAAGCTTCACACCCATTCCACCAGAAAATCCTTGGGAGATTCAAGGATCGCGAAGATCTTCCTGGATCAAAGGCTCTTGGAGATGGAGACGACGCATTGAAGAAGCTTCCGTCATACTCCCTCCTCCACATGGTAATGATATTAGGCACTGACCCTCCCTTTTTCACAGAAGGATTCATGCAGGAGCCAGGTCCCGCCGAACTTCAAGCTCCCGCATTTTGAAGAGCTACGATGGGAACCTCCGACCCGGATCGATCACCTGGAGGCCTTTCAGGATAATGATGTTGCTCCATGGCGACATGTCAGATGCCTATTTTATGCCGGAGCTTTTCCATCTACCCTCAAAGGGAGTAGCCAAAAATTGGTACTCGGCACTTAAGTCGGAGTACCATCTTTTTCTTTTACCATTAGATGAGCCAATCAATTCATGGCCTCACTTTCATCTAGCAGCAAACGGACATCTACGCTGAGGATTCGGAATTCCTTGTAATGGAACATCAGGCAACAGAAGGAGGGAGGAATCCATCCGGAACTTATGTCACCCAATTTAATGCTGCCGCGATTAGGAAGTCCTGGAACCTGGACCTATCAATTGCTAATGGCCGCACTCAAGGGACGGCCTTCTAGAAGAATGATTTGTTATTCTTTCTGAAGAAGAAATATCCCAGGAGACTTTGCTCGATCATGCTAGCTCGGAGCTGAAAGATTATGCCCGGAGCAGAAGAGGCTTTTCAAGGCCTAGGGATGATGAAGCCTTCGCGTACAATGCGACGAATAGACCAGAGCGGGATGGGCCCGCCGAAGAAAGAAAGTCGCAGTGAAGCTTCGGCCAGCGCTTCCAAACTCCTTCTGAGCGAAAGTGAACCCGGAACTCCACCTCAGGCTCGGGGGCTTGGAAGGCAGGGAAGCCCAGAATACGCCGAAGTTCCCCCCGGCGCCAGGTTCTCCCCCGCGACGAGATTCTCTCCGCGCCAAGGTTCTCCCCTCCGGCGAAAGTTTTCACAACTACGCCCCCCTCAATGCCTCCAAAAATTTAAGTGCTGATGAAAATCAGGAAGCAACTATCGAGGTCGGAAAGGATGTGCTCTCAACCCAGTAAGTGCAATCCTAACAAGTTCTGCCTTTATCATCATGATCACAGTCACGACACTGAGGAGTGTATTCAACTCCAAGATAAGATCGAAGAGCTCATCAGGTGAGGCAGATTAGATCGATTCCTACGACGACGGTCTGAAGGGCATGAAGATCGGTCGAAGGCATTACCGCAGCCTGAGCCACCAAGGGGGGAAGATCAACAAGGAGATCGGCCGCCTCTCAGCATCATCAACATGATCTCGGAGGAACTTTGGTAGGGAGAGGCCAGTAGATCTGAGGGATCGGTGAAGAGGAGGACTGAAGAACCTGATAAGTGATAAAAATATACTAATAAAAATATTAAATTATAAAATAAATTAATCTATTTCTTTAGAAATTGATATTTTTATTAATCTTATGTAGAAAAGAAGGCCACCAATATGAAGATCTTATTTTTCTGATTCAGATGAAGTAAATTTCAGACAAAACGGACTTCAAACGAGTCCGAAATTGAATTTCAAAAAAAAAAAATCGGTCTGGATTCAAATCGGTTCAGAAAAATTGGCTCAGCAGACCGCTCGATTCGATCGCACCAGCAGACCGACCTGCTGATGCAGTGCTGACGTCAGTATTTTTTGTGGTGCATGATGGACCGACTTGAGGGCATTTTGAGAGTTTCACATGAAGAAGTATGCTCCGATTGGCTGAAGAATGCGATGGTCCACGCAACACAGAGCTTGCGCTTGGTCTACAGAGAATAATTTGAAGAATTTTGTTTGATCCGACGGACACCTTTCACTAGGTTTTGATCGAACAGCCGACACACATGCACTGATGAATGGCATTCGTAGCTCCCGATCGAGATCCAATGGCTGAGATTCATCCCGACGTTAAACTAAAGATCAGAAGCCTTCCGTGTATACGATCTGATGGCCCAGACTCAATCCAACGATTGATCCGATGGCTGGCATGAATTTCGACTTGATCTGAAAAATTTTAAAAGATTTTTAAACGATTTTTGGACCGTTTGATCAACATCCAATGGTCAGAATCATCTAGAATCCTAATTTGAGTTATTTTAAGAGTTTTAAACCTAATTTTTAAAGGATTTTAGGAAAAAATCGATCTCTGAGCCTATAAAATATGCTATTTCTGAAGAAAAAAGGGAGAGAAAGAGAAAAGAGTGAAAAAAACAGAGAGAAGAGTGAGAAAAAAAGAGGGAAGTCAAAGAGGAAAAAAAAAAGAGAAAGAGAGTCAGAGAAATAAAAAAAAAAGGAGAAAGAGAGAAGAGAGGTAGAAAGAGAAGAGAGATTTTTGATAGAAAGAAAAGAATTTTTCTTTCGATAATCAAAACATTGATCAAAGAGCTTCTTCTTTTTCACCAAGTTCTCCACACCAAGAGTGATGGACAATCAATTTCAACAATCAAACAGTCTAATTTTTTTATACTTTTTATTTTATTTGCTATTTTTGAACTTGTTATCATGAACTAAATTTTTTTTTACTAAGGCTAAGGTGTAGCCACTCTTTTGATGCAATATTCAGTATGATTTATTTTTAATTTTAAATTTTATTCATGAGGAGTATATAAATCTGATCTTAATGCTTTTAGATTACTGGCCATCTTCTAATTGATCTGATGAACATAGATGTTACGGACCAAGTACATCTATGTTATTGCTTCTTGATTATATACCTTGTATTATGAATCAAATTAGAATTCATATGCATGCGGAAATTTTAGTGCGCTTTGGACGCAGCGTATTTTAATTAGAGGGTTTCACAAAACTTAATGCATTAATATTTATTTAAATTACACCTGGACCAAAGGATAATTAATAAATATTGATAGTTTTGCTATGCCTGGACCAAAGGATAGTGAATAAATTAGGAGACTCCACCGTCACATGAAATAAAATTAATCTAATAACCTGAATATTGTATTGACTGAGTTGGTGAACCGATTGCCTTAGTAACACATTGCTCTTAAGTTTAAAATCCTAATAATTACACTCTCTCTATTTTCTTAAAATTTTTAATTATTTTTTTATTTTGTTCTTTAATTTCTTATTCTCATAAATCGGTCTTCTAAATAAAGCATAGGAAAGAGCTTTTCAGTACTTATTTTTCAATCCTCTAGGGATGATACTCTACTCATTCACTTTATTACTTGATCGACTGGTGCACTTGCCATAGCTATAGATTAGCATGCATCAAGTTTTTGGCACCGTTGTCGGAGATTGTGTCTAAAATAATATTAAAATTTTGATCCTAGCTTTACTTTAGAATTTTATTTTTAATTTTTATTATTTTTTTAAAAAAAAATTTTGTTCAGTGCATGACACGTACTGGACATAGTAACTTACTACCTTTAGATCCAGAAATTGAAAGGACCATTAGAAGACTACAACAAGAAAGAAACATGGCAGCTGAAGATCCTAACGACATCAATCTAGGATTGGATATGGCGACCGAAGGACAGCATGAAGCTATTCGATCAGTACATCATCCATTAAATGATTACATCACACCATCTGTAGCCGATGCAGCTTCGAGCATCAGGAGACCACCTGTACGAGCAAACAACTTCGAAATAAAATCGGCGATGATCCAGATGATTCAATCAACTATCCAATTCAGTGGACACGTGCATGATGATCCGAATGCCCATATTTCTAATTTTCTTGAACTTTGCAATACTTTTAAAATTAATGGGATGTCGGATGATGCTATTAGATTAAGGTTATTTTCTTTCTCTTTATGGAACAAAGCTAAGAGTTGGCTTCATTCTCTTCCTGTAGGTTCTATCACAACTTGGGATGTCTTAGCCTAAAAATTCTTAGCCAAGTACTTTCCACCTTCCAAGACTGTCAAGATGTGCAACGATATCACTTCCTTTATGCAGATGGACATGGAGACACTATATGAGGCTTGAGAGCATTTCAAAAAATTGCTGAGGAGATGTCCACATCATCAACTATCCATATGGCTTCAGGTATAAATTTTTTATAATGGTTTATCTTCTACTAATTGTTCTATGATTGATGCAGCAGGAGGAGGAACCATTAACCAAAAAATAGAGGAAGAAGCCTTCGATCTGATCGATGAGATGGCATCAAATAGCTATCAATGGTAGATAGAATGCATGATGCCAAAAAGACTAGCAGCTGTGTAGGGAGTAGATTGCGTGCCAACCTTACTAGCTGAAATTGCAGCCCTTAGAGCCGAAGTCAGTAACTTAAAGGGAATAGCTATGCATGTTCAGAGCATCACCTGTGACCTGTGTGGAGGAGGACATGATACGAGCAATTGCCAGACAGGTAATCCTTTTGCTAAAGCAACTAATACAGCTAATTTTGTTGGTAATTTTTTCTGGCTGCAATAAAATAATCCCTACTCCAACACATACAATCAAGGGTGGAGGTTGAAGGAAAATCCTGATTTTTTGATTCAGGTTCGTCCAGATCTGATCAGATCAAGAGATATATTTCAAAATTTTTTCTCTTGATCCCAATCAGATCTTGATATATTTCAGATTTAATTCTTATTATTTTAATAAATAAAATAAAATAAGATAAATTAAATCAAATTTAATTTACCTGATTTGGGTAATCCTATTACCCTGTAGATGATCCTGATTGCAGCGGAAGGTTCTGGATCTAGCCACGCAAGCGCCTGGCCTCTATCGGTATCCACTCGGGTTGGATCTGGAGATCCTCTTCTTCTCTATCACATCTCCAAAAATCAGATCTGGATCTGATCTGGAGGATCTTCAAAACTCCTTTTGAAGATCAGCAGTCGTCCTTTGCAGCAGTGCAGCCTTCTTGCTTTTGATCGCCTTTCTTTGATCTGGAATCGCACCAACCAAAATCCAAAACTCTTTTGGACGTGGAGAGGAGAAGGAGGAGAAGTTTAGGTGTGGAGGAAGAGGGAGAGAAGCAGCCTTGGGGCATGGGAAATCTCTATTCAATTGCATTCGCATAGAATCTGAGTTGGGCGCAGGGTCTTATTTATAGACTAAGCGTGATCCAACTCCTCTTCTTCCAACCAATCACAACCCTTTGTGAAATCAGATCTAAATCTGATTGGTTGGAATAGAGTCCCCTGGATTCCTCCTTAGAGGGCGCCTAAGACCAGTCAAAGTTGGATTCTTAGAGAACTCTAATTGGAATCCAAAAGGAGATGGAGTCCTTGTCCAACAAGGACTCCTAGGCGCCTCCAACTTGGGCACACGCCAGGGTGGCGTGCGCCCTCCTCCTTGCCAGGTTCTGGCAGGGGGACAGGCCCCCACCAGCTCTCCAATAGGTGCATGACATGTGGTCAAAAGTCAAAGGTCAATGGTCAACATTTGACCAGTCAAAGGTAGACTTTTGACCAAAGTCAAAGAACAAGAAATGGCAGGTGACCAAAAATGGCAGGTAATGTCTTACAAAATAAGACAACCTTTTCTGACTTGGACAACCTCCAGTCAGACCATATGAAGGCCTCTGATTGAGCACAAACTCCTTTGGCTCAGTCAGGACAACTTATTTATGATAGTAAAAGAAGAACGTTAGGTTCAATCGAGTGCTAGCACGATTTTCTTGAACCTAATTGAATCTCATTCAGATCAATTGAACTAGATCAGTTCAATTGATGATCACCAGATTCAAACCCTTGTTTGTGTGACCCAGTTAGGTTCAGTTCTGTATGGTAATGGGATATGTCATGATCTCTATCATCGACATCATCGAAACTCCTTTCGATGGATCAGAACTCTTCTGATTCGAACAGCTAGAATGATCGATCATCTAAATCATTCTAATTGCTCCCAAAATCCACCAGTGACACCTAGCAGTATATGGTGGCAACCCATCAGAGCTGAATGCGAACCTCTTGGTGCAGCTACCTGTGTGATTAAGTTCTTCTATCTTGAGCCCCGATCAGATTAGGGTTAAGGTGAACTCGTCAAACCCTAGTTCTCTGTCATATGATGTAATCATTCGATTCGAGTCCAATGTGAAAATCTAAATAGAAACTCTTTCTATTATTTCACTCTGCCATGGCCATGGGCTTCTGGACTTGATTCTCATGATCATCATAGGGCTGCTCCTCTACCACCGAGGTAGATAGATTCCATCTTGATGCAATCCAGTTCCTACAATGAACATGCTATAGCCAACATACACCTCAGGGTTCCATATGGCTAGGAGACCGAGTAATGGTGTAGTCAAACTATAACACCCTCAAGGTGAACTGTCGATGCATCTCAGGTCAAAGAACCAGACACACTACTGCAGCATCGAGTCAGTCATTGACGAGAAGGTAGACTTCCTAATGACTACTCGAGGTGGTCACGCTCAGTGCCCTCGTTCTCTAACGAGTACCTGTACTCTCGCTTCGGTGTCTCCACACCATAGACTCAAGACTCATCTACTAAAGAGAAGCGATTGTACACCAACCTTTTGGATCAATCACCATCCTCGTGATGATCCTATGGTCGGGAGCATTTTATGAGTTAATAATGATTATTCATGTCTTAAATTTTCAACTCTTGAAAATATGAATTATCATTACCATTAACTCAAAGGATGTATCACAGACACTAAATACACATATGTGATAGAAAATAACACATTTTATTGATTATAGTCAAAATTATAATTTTGCCCCTAGAAGTGTATTACAAGTGTCAGCCAATTCTGGCTTCTAGGGCACATATATCTAACACCCAAATTTCTCATGGAGCAATCAAAATGCAGCACAACAGCCACCCCCGGGATTCCAAGTACCTGAAAAGAAGTCCAACATGGAAGAGCTGATGGTCAAATTTATGCAAAACCAAGAAGCAACTATAAAAAATTTGGAAGCCAAACTTAGGCAGGACCAAGCAGCAGCAATTCGAAACTTGGAGATGCAAATAGGTCAAATGGCTAAGATAATCTCCGAGAGACCTCAAGGGATCCTTGCCCAGCAACACGGAGACCAATCCAAGGGAGCAAGTCAATGCTATCACCCTAAGAAGTGGTACAAAGCTGGAGGAGCCACATCAGAAGAAAGAGACTGAAGAGCCAACTACAAATAAGGAACCATCAACTAAAATTCGTCAGTCACCAAAACAACCAGCAGATGGATGGTCTCCAGGTATACGGTTTGTCGATCCAAATGTGAAGCCCTACGTGCCGCCACTACCATTCCCAGAGAGACAAATACAGCATCCAGATAAGGAAATTTTCTAACTTTTTCAAAATTTTAAAGAATTTACATATTAATATTCCTTTTGTAGATGCTATTACTCAAATGCCCAGGTATGCCAAGTTTCTCAAAGAAATCCTAACAAATAAGAAAAAGCTGAAGGAGCATGAGAGAATAAATTTGAATGAAGAATGCTCAGCAATACTTCAAAATAAATTACCACAGAAGCTAAAAGATCCAGGGAGTTTTACTATCCCTTGCATTATTGGTGATTGTAGTTTTGATAAAGTTTTATGTGATTTAGGAGCAAGTATTAATCTCATGCCTTTTTCTATTTTCAGGAAGCTGGGTCTAGGAGAACCGAAGCCTACCACTATTACTCTTCAATTAGCCGACAGATCCATTAAATATCCAAGAGGTATAGTGGAGGATGTCTTGGTAAAGGTAAACAAGTTTATTTTTCCTATTGATTTTATTGTTCTTGATATGAAAGAAGATTATGATGTACCCCTTATTTTAGGGAGACCCTTTTTAGCTACTGGAGGAGCTTTAATAGATGTTCAACAAGAAAAATTAATTCTTAGAGTCCAAGATGAACAAGTTACTTTTAATGTTTTTAAAGTTATTAAACATTCCAATGATAATCAAACTTATTTTCGTATAGATGATATTGACAATTTAGTGCATGAGTATTTTTTAGAAAATAGGTTTGAGGACCCTATTGAAGCTTGCATTGTCCAATCACAAGAGGGTTCAGCTGAAGATGAAAGGCAAACAGAATGCATAAAATTGTTAAGGGCCAGACCATATATTCCACGCACATATAGACCACGATTTGAAGAATTAGAAAGATCATCCACTCCTTTTCCAAAGACATCAATTGAAGAGCCACCTACTCTTGAACTTAAACCTCTCCCTTCTCATTTAAAATATGTTTTCTTGGAAGGTTCATCGCACTTACCTATTATTATTTCTTCTTCTTTGATAGATTCAATGGAAGAAAAATTATTAAGAGTACTAAAGAAACACAAAAAGGCATTTGGATGGACCAATAGCAGACATCAAAGGAATTAGTCCCTCAATTTGTATGCACAAAATTCTCATGGAGGACAACTATGAGCCTACGGTCCAACCCCAAAGAAGACTCAACCCCAAGATGCAAGAAGTGGTCAAAAAGGAGGTAATCAAGCTACTGGATGCAGGTATTATTTATCCTATCTCTGATAGTTCATGGGTGAGTCCTGTTCAAGTAGTTCCTAAGAAAGGTGGGATTACTGTAGTTCAAAATGATAATAATGAATTAATTCCCTACTAGAACTGTTACTGGATGGAGAGTGTGTATGGATTATAGAAAATTAAATGATGCAACTAGAAAAGATCATTATCCTCTTCCATTCATTGATCAGATGTTAGAAAGATTAGCTGGACATGATTTTTACTGCTTTCTAGATGGATATTCTGGTTATAATCAAATTGCCATAGCACCTGAGGATCAAGAGAAAACTACTTTTACATGTCCTTATGGTACATTTGCTTTTAGAAGAATGCCGTTTGGTTTATGTAATGCACCAGCTACTTTTCAACGATGCATGATGGCTATTTTTTATGATATGATTGAAAATTCTCTTGAAATATTTATGGATGATTTTTCTATCTTTGGATCCACATTTGATAAATGCTTGCATAACTTATCTCTTATTTTACAAAGATGTGAGGATACTAATCTTGTCTTAAATTGGGAAAAGTGTCATCTGATGGTACAAGAAGGCATAGTGTTAGGCCACAAGATTTCATATAAAGGTATTGAGGTGGATAGAGCTAAGCTTGAGGTGATCGAAAAGTTACCCATACCGACCTCAGTTAAGGCTATTAGGAGCTTTTTGGGGCATGCTGGATTTTACCATCGATTTATAAAGGACTTCTCTCTAATTTCTAAACCTTTATCTAAATTATTATGTAAAGATGTCTCTTTTCATTTTTCTGATGAGTGTTTGCAGGCATTTAACACCCTCAAGGAGAAGCTGGTCACGGCACCTATTATGGTAGCACCAGATTGGTCCCTACCTTTTGAGTTGATGTGTGATGCTAGTGACACAGCCATAGGAGCAGTACTTGGTCAAAGAAAGGATAAGATTTTTCAAACTATATACTATGCTAGCCGCACTTTGACTGAAGCTCAACAAAAATATGCAACCACTGAAAAGGAGCTTCTGGCAGTAGTATTTGCATTAGACAAATTTCATTCTTATCTTATTTTATCTAAAGTTATTATATACACCGACCATGCAGCTCTAAAGTATCTCCTTACCAAGAAAGATGCAAAACCCAGATTGATCAGATGGATTCTTTTGCTACAAGAGTATGATTTGGAGATTCAAGGACAAGAAGGGCACAGAGAATTCAGTTGCTGACCACCTTTCCTAGACTGAAAAACATCATAGAGAAGGAATTAGATATTTGCCCTATCAAGGAGGAATTTTCCAGATGAACGCCTCTATGCTATATCAGGTAGAACGTTTCCATGGTATGCTGATATTATTAACTACTTGGTTGGTAAGGTTTTTCCACTTGGATCTTTCTTTTCAACAAAAGAAGAGGTTCTTATCTATTGTTAAACATTATTTCTGGGATGAACCCTTTTTGTATAAGTGTTGTTCAGACCAGGTCATTAGAAGATGCATTCCAGAGGAAGAAATGGAGAAAATTCTGCATCATTGTCATGATCGAGAGGCAGGAGGACATTTCGGCCCAACTAGAATAGCTTATAAGGTTCTTCAATCAGGTTTTTATTGGCCCTCTCTATTTAAAGATGCTCATACTTATGTCTCTTCATGTGACCGCTGTCAAAGAACTGGAAATCTCTCTAGAAGACATGAAATGCCTTTAAACAATATTCTTGTGTGTGAAATTTTTGATGTTTGGGGTATTGATTTTATGGGACCTTTTCCTAGTTCTTTTTCAAATCAATATATACTTGTGGCTGTAGATTATGTTTCAAAATGGGTAGAAGCAGCACCCTTTCCAACTAATGATGCAAAGGTAGTTGTCAAATTTTTGAAAAAGCATATTTTTACACGTTTTGGCACTCCTAGAGCAATCATTAGTGATGGAGGTAAACACTTTTGTAATAAATAGTAGTACATTAGGCATTGCATCAAATTTTTGGCACCGTTGTAGGAGATTGTGTGTCTAAAACAATATTAAAATTTTTGATTCTAACTACTTAGAAATTTTATTATTTTTTATTATTATTTTTACTATATAAAAAATTTTGCTTCAGTTGCCTATGACACGGTTACTGGAGCACAGTAATTACGTACCGTTTAGATCAGAAGATTGAAAGGACAATTAGAAAACTACCACGGAGGAGAATAGAAGCAACATGGTATGGCAAACATCCTAACGACATCAATGCTATTGATATGGCTGAAGCCGGAAAGGATTCAGCACCGGAAAGCTATAGTCGATCAGTACATCATTCCATTAACATGATTAATATACCATCTGTAGCTCAAATGCAGCTAATCGAAGCATATAGGAGACCATCTGTACAAGCAAAACAACTCGAATAAATCAGGCAATGATCCAAATTTCAATGAACTATTGCCAAATTCAGTGGATACGTGGCATGATGATCTCCGAATGCCCATATTTCTAATTTTCATTTGGAACTTCTGCCATACTTTTAAAATTAATGGATGTCGCGATGAGTCCTATTAGATTGAAGGTTATTTCCTTTCTCTTTATGGAACAACACTAGAGTTGGGCTTCATTTTCTCTTTTCTGTGCTTCTATCACAACTTGGGATTGTCCTTAGCCTAAAAATTCTTTAGCCAAGTACTTTCACTACTTCAAGACTGTCAAGATAGATGCAACGATATCACTTTCCATTTATGCGATCATGACATGGAGACACTATCTTGAGGTTGAGAGCATTGTTCAAAAAATTTGCTGAGGAGATGGTCACATGCATCAACTATCCATATTGGCTTCAGGTATACAATTTTTTTTATAATGGTTATGTTCTACTAATTGTTCTATGATTGATGCAGCAGGAGGAGGAACCATTAACCAACCAAAAATAGAGGAAGGAAGCCTGTCGATCGTTCTGATCCGATTGAGATGGCAATCAATAGCTATCAATGGTAGATAGAATGCATGGATGCCAAAAGACCTAGGCAGCTGTTAGGGAGTTAATTGCGTGCCAACCTTTACTAGCTGAAATTGCAGGCCCTTTAGGCCGAAGTCAGTACTTAAAGGGATAGTAGCATGTTCATGAGCATGTAAACCTGTGACCTGTGTGGAGGAGGACATGATACGAGCAGAATTGCAGACAGGTAATCCTTTTGCTTAAAGCAACTAATACAGCTATTTTGTTGGTACTTTTTTTCTGCTGGCAATAGAAGATCAATCTACTCTCCACACACATATAATAAGGAGTGGAGTGTGAAGGAAATCCCTGATATTTTTGATTCAGGTTCTGGCCAGATCTGATGCAGATCAAGAGAATATTGTCAAAATTTTTCTGGCTAGATCCGAGAGAATCTTGATATTTGCAGATTTAATTCTTATTAAGTTTAATGAAGAACAGATAAATAAGAATAAATTGTTAAATGCAAAATATTAAATTACCGTGATTTGGTATCCTATTATCCTGTACGATGATCCTGGATTGGCAGCCGGACAGGTTTCGGGATCGTAGCCACGCAAGCGGCCTGGGCCTTATCGGTATCCACTCGGGGTTGGATTTTGGAGATCCTCTTCTTCTCTATCACATCGCCAAAAATCAGATCCCTGTGATCTATCTGGGGATCTTTAAAACTCCCTTTTTGAAGATCAGCAGTTCCTTTGGCCAGCAGGGCATGGCTCTAGCCTTATCTTTGCGCTTTCTTTGCATCTGGAATGCACCAACAAAAATCCAATAACGCTTTTGGACGTGGAGAGGAGGAAGGGGGAGAAGTTTAGGTGTGGAGGAAGAGGAAGGAGATAGCAGCCTTGGGGCATGATAAAATACTGCTTATTCAAGTTGCATTTAGAATCTAGAGTTGGGCGCCAAGGGTCCTACTTTTTATAGACTAAGCGTATCCAACTCTCTTATTCTCGACCAATCACAAATCCTTTGTGAAGATCAATTAAAATCTGATTGGTTGGAATACAGTCCCTGGATTCCTCCTTAAAGGGCGCCTAAGACCAAGTCAAACTGGATCTTAGTGCAACCTCTGATTGGAATCCAAAAGGGGTGGAGTCCTTATCCAACAGGACTCACAGGCACCTCCGAACTGCGTGGCGACGCCTGAGTGGTGCGCTGTGCGCCCTCCATCCTTGCTTGCGCAGATTCTGGAGGTGGACAGCCGCCCAACCCAGTTCTCCCAGATAGCGCTGCCCCGTGACACGTGGGACTAAAAAGGTGCAAAATGTCTTGTGTGATGGTCAATATTTGACCAGTCAAGTCAATTTTGGACGCCCATAGAGTCAAAAGGGAGTCAAAATGGCAGGTGACCAAAAATGGCCAGGTCATGTCTTATTAAAAGTAAAGACAACTTTCTCTAACGTTGGACAACCTCCAGTTAGGACCATATATGAGCCTCTGATTGAGCCAAACTCTCTTTGGCTGCAGTCAGGACAACTTATTGTGATAAGAATAGAAGAACGGTTTAGGTCAATGCGAGTGGCTATGCACGATTTCTTATTAAACTAATTGAATCGTCATCAGATCAATGAACTGGAGTATAGTTATTGATAGATACACCTAAGTTCAAACCCTTGTTTGTGTGACCGTTAGGTTCCCATTCTATATGTAGGGTAATGGGATATGTCTGACTCTATCATAACGTTAATCAAGAAACCCCTCATCAAAACTCCTTTCCGATGAGAATCTTTCTGTCGAACAGTAGAATGATCGATCTGCATCTAATAGCATTCTAATTGCTCCTCCAAACATTCTCACCCAGTGAGTCACCTGAGCAAGTATAGTGGTGGCAACCCATCAGAGCTGAATGCGAACCTCTGTGTGTACGGTGCACTACTGATTTGCATTTTTCATTATGCTCTGCCAGCTCCTCCTTGAAGACAGTATTATCATCGTAGGTTAAGGTAAAACTTCGTCAAACCCTAGTCTCTGTCATATGATATAATCCATTCGGTTCGAGTCCAAATGTGAAAACCTAATAGAAACTCTTTCTATTATTTCACTCTGCCATGGCCATGGGCTTCAGGAACTTGAATTCTCTATGATTATTCATAAGGGCTCTCCTTCTACACGAGGAGATAGATCCATCTTTGATGCAATCCAGTTCTACAATGAACATGCTATAGCCAACATACACCTCAGGGGTTCCATATGGCTAGGAAACCGAGTAATGCGTGTAGTCACAAACTATACACCCTCAAGGTTGAACTGTCGATGCATCTTCAGTCAAAGAACCAAACACACTACTACACACAATCGCGTCAGTCATTGATGAGAAGGTAGGACTTCCTACATGACTACTGAGGTTGGTCACGCTCAGTTGCCCCTCTTTCTAACGAGTTATGTACTTTCACTCCGATCTGGTATACGTGTTCCCGATAGTTTCTCTAACATATGTGGACATAAATTGCCATCTACAGAGGTAAGCGATCGTGATTATACCACACCTCTGGACAATTCACATCCTCGTGTTGATCCTATGGTCGGAGCTGTTTTATGCAGTTAATAATGATTATTCCATGTGCTTAAATTTTTAGCAACTCTTGAAAATAGAAATATTCATTACACTATTAACTCAAGCAGTGTATCACAGACACTAAATACACAGGTGTGATAGAAATAATCGTATTTTTATTGATTATAGTCAAAAATTATAATTTTGCCCCTAGAAGTGTATTACAAGATGTCAGCCAATCTCTGGCTTCTAGGGCACATTATCTAACAGAGGTAGGCGATCCAATTTCTCATGGAGAAATCAAATGAGTCACGAATCGATCCACCCGGTCAAGTATGAGACACATAAGGCTGATCATCAGCAACCGAGCACTATATAATTGGAATGTCCTGCTAGTGCAGGGCCATTTTACCTACTAGATGTACAACTTGAGTCGTAAATGAGGCCGTGATTAGGAACGTGATGTCAATTCATCAAAAGCCAAATGGAAGCTTATCGCAAGATACAATTCGAAGAGATTACAATGTAATGGCAAGAATCTCAGAGACCTAGTTTGCCTAGCAACACCGGAGATCAATCCAAGTGTGCAAAGTCATGCTATCACGCAGAAGTGTAACAAAAGCTAGAGACTACATCAGAAAAAAAAAGATTTGAAGAGCAATACAATAAGGAACCATCAATTAAATTCGTCAGTCACCAAACAACCAGCAGATGAATGATCTCCAGGTATCACGATTTATCGATTCCAAATGTACAAGCCCTACGTACCGCCACTATATTCTTCAGAGAGACAAATAACAGCATCCAGATAAGAATTCTTATACTTTTTTCAAATATTAAAGAATTTACATAATTATATTCCTTTTGTGTATGTTATTAACTTCAAATGCCCATGCGTATTGCCAAGTTTCTCAAAGAATCCTTACAAATAAGAAAAAGCTGAAAGGAGTATGAGGAGAATAAATTTGCAATGAAGACATGGCTCGCAATACTTCAAAAAATAAATGTATCATAGAAGCTAAAAAATCCAGAGAGTGGTTTACTTATCCCTTGATTATTGGTGATTATAGTTTTGATAAGAATTTTATGTGATGTTTAGGAGCAATTTAACTCCTCATGCCTTTTCTATTTTCAGAAAGCTTAGATTTAGGAGAACGAAGCCTACATATTATCCTTCAATTAGCTGACAGATCCATTTATAATATCCCAGATAGTATAGTGTGAGGATCGTCGTTGGTAAAAGGTAAATAAGTTTATTTTTCTATTGATTTTATTATTCTGATATGAAAAAAGAGTTATGATGTACCCCTTATTTTAGGAAGATTCCTTTTTAGCTAATGGGGAGTCTTAATAGATGTTCAATAGAAAAAATAATAATTCTTAGAGGTCCAAGACGAACAAGTTACTTTTAGATATTTTTAAAGATTATTAAATATTCGAACGATTGGCCCGATCAATCCAACGATTGATCCGATGGCTGGCATGAATTCCGACTTGATCTAAAAAATTTTAAAGGGTTTTTAAGCAATTTTTGGACCGTTTGATCAACATCCAATAGTTAGAATCATCCAAAATCCTAATTTAAGTTGTTTTGAGAGTTTTAAACCTAATTTTTAAAGGATTTTAGGGAAAAATCGATCTCTAAGCCTATAAAATCTACTGTAGTCGAAGAAAAAAGGGAGAGAAAGAGAGAAGAGTGAAAAAAAAAGAGAGAAGAGTGAGAAAAAAAAAGAGGGAAGTCAGAGAGAAAAAAAAAAGAGAAAGAGAGTCTGAGAAATAAAAGAAAAGAAAAGAAAAGAAAGAGAGGAGAGAGGTAGAAAGAGAAGAGAGATTTTTGAGAGAAAGAAAAGAATTTTTCTTTCGATAATCAGAATATTGATCAAGGAGCTTCTTCTTCTTCACCAAGTTCTCCACACCAAGAGGGACGAACAATCAATTTTAGCAATCAAATAGTCTAATTTCTTTATACTTTTTATTTTATTTGCTATTTTTGAACTTGTTATCATGAACTAAATTTTTTTTTACTAAGGCTAAGGTGTAGCCACTCTTTTGATGCAATATTCAGTGTAATTTATTTTTAATTTTTAATTTTATTCATGAGGAGTATATAAATCTGATTTTAATATTTTTAGATTACTGACCATCTTCTAATTGATCTGATGAACATAGATGTTATGGAACAAGTACATCTATGTTATTGCTTCTTGATTATATACCTTGTATTATGAATCAAATTAGAATTCATATGCATGCAAAAATTTTAATGCGCTTTGAATGCAGCGTATTTTAATTAGAGGGTTTTACAAAACTTAATGCATTAATATTTATTTAAATTATACTTAGATCAAAGGGTAATTAATAAATATTGATAGTTTTGCTATGCCTGAACCAAAGGATAGTGAATAAATTAGGAGACTCTACTATCACATGAAATAAAATTAATCTAATAACCTGAATATTGTATTGACTGAGTTGGTGAATCGATTGCCTTAGTAACACATTATTCTTAAGTTTAAAATCCTAATAATTACACTCTCTCTATTTTTTTAAAATTTTTAATTATTTTTTTATTTTGTTCTTTAATTTTTTATTCTCATAAATCAGTCTTCTAAATAAAGCATAGGAAAGAGCTTTTTAGTACTTATTTTTCAATCCTCTAGGGACGATACTCTACTCATTCACTTTATTACTTGATCGACTGGTGCACTTGTCATAGCTATAGATTAGCATGCATCAGAACCCATAATCTTTACTATGGCAGATGCTCAGGGGATCCAATTCCCCCACAACGACGTGGTTGTAATCTCTTTAAATATTATCAATTATGATGTATGCCATATTTTAGTAGATAATGAAAGCTCGGCCAACGTATTATTTTATGATGCCTTCTCAAAAATGTTCTTACTCAATAACCACTTAGGGCCTATGAACTCTCCATTGATAGGCTTCACTGGTGATGCCGTACTAGTGGAGGGCATAATAACCTTGATCGTGACTATGGGGCAATGCCCAAAACTGGCTGAGGCATAGGTCAATTTTTTAGTTGTAAGAATTTCGTCCACCTATAATGCTATTCTCGGCCAACCTGATTTAAATGCACTTCGGGCAGTGATATCGACTTATTATTTGAAGGTAAAGTTTCCAATAAGTCATGGGATCGAAGAGGTCAGGGGAGATCAAGCTTTGGCAAGGCACTGCTACTCAATCACCCTGCATAAAAAAAAAATAGTCCGACCCTTATCCTATCGATGGGCTGGATGTCCGTGATGACCTCATCGAGGAGTGGGGCGAGCCTATGGAGGACCTCATCTTTGTACCCTTGAATGATGAAAATACGAAGCACGCAGTGCAGATTGGCTCCAACTTAAGAGATGAGGTTCAAAAGCAACTCATTACCTTCCTCAGGAAGAATGCCAATGTCTTCGCCTAGGCCCCAACAGATATACCAAAAATTAACGCTGAGGTCATGGAACATCGGCTAGTCGTTAATCCAATGCATCGATCGATAAAAGAGAAGATGCGCAGCCATGTCCTGGAGAAGCAGAAAGCAATCATCGAAGAAGTAGGCAAGCTCCTCAAAGTCGAATTCATCCAAAAAGTTAACTATCCGATCTGAGTCTCAAACATGGTCCTCGTTAAAAAGGCTAACAATAAGTGGGGGATGTGTATAAACTTCAAAAAGCTGAACAAGACCTACCCAAAGGATAGCTACCCTCTACCTAGGATCAATCAACTGATGGATGCGACCTCGGGCCACGAGCTCCTCACCTTCATGGATGCCTTCTCTAGTTATAACCAGATACAGATGGCATCAGAGGACGAGAAGAAAACTGCTTTCGTTACTGATCGTGGTCTTTATTGTTATAGGGTTATGCCCTTTAGACTAAAAAATGTAGGGGCAACGTACTAGAGCCTGATCAACAAGATCTTCAAGGAGCAGATCAGCCGCAACATGAAGATGTACATAGATGAAATGCTCGTCAAAAGTCGAGCTTTTACGGAGCACCTCGTCGATTTTGAAGAGACCTTCAGCGCACTCAAGAAGCACAAGATGAAACTCAACCCAACCAAGTGCATCTTTGGCGTGACCTTTGGAAAGTTTCTGGGGTTTATGGTGTCGAGGCATGGGATTGAAGCGAATCCTAAGAAAATCCGAGCTATTCAAGAGATGACCACCCCAAAGACAATAAAAAAGGTTCTACGCTTGATTAAAAAGGTGGCATCCCTAAATCACTTCATCTCGAGATCGGTCGAGCGATGCATGCCCTTCTTCCAAGTTCTCAAGCAACCAAAAAATTTCTACTGGATGATGGAGTGCCGACAGATGTTTGAAGAGCTCAAAAACTACCTCAGCTCACCCCCACTACTGGTGAAGCTCAAATTTGGAGAAGAATTATTCTTGTACCTAGCAGTCTCCTCAATGGCAGCAGTCCTAGTCAAGGAGGAAGCGAAGATATAGTGGTCGGTCTACTACATAAGTCGAATCCTAAGGAATATAGAGATCAGGTATTCTAGGCTAGAGAAATCAGTTTACTCTCTTCTAATTACTGCTAGAAGGCTCTGACCTTACTTTCAGGGGCACACCATAATGATCCTCACGGATCAACCAATAAAGGCAGTCTTTCAGTGAATGAATGCTTTTGGAAGAATCACAAAATGGGCAATCGAGCTCACGAAATTCAATATCAATTATCGACCTCAGCCATCGATTAAATCCCAAATATTAGCAAATTTTATAGTGGAGTATACCATTCTCGATGATGCCGAGATTGAGCAGAACGAGATCGACACTCTACTATCACAACCGAACCTTTCTGAAGAAACAACCGACCTTTCCAAAGGTTTTTGATTTCTGTATGTGGATGGTTCATCCAACTCTGCTAGATCGGATGCGGGATTGATCTTAGTTAGCCCCAAGGGAGTCGTCGTCGAGTATGCACTACGCTTCAAATTTTCAGCAACTAATAATGGAGTCGAATATGAAGCGCTGATCGTCGGATTAAAAATTGCAAGAGAATGAAGAGTAGATCAGCTTCAAGTCTACAGCAATTCTTAATTAGTAGTCTGTCGAGTTAGTGGCAGCTATGAAGTGCGAGAGGAAAGTATGATGAAATACCTTGAGAAAATAAAAGACTTGACTCTGACCTTCAGCTATTTTGGCATTCGATAGATTTTGAGAGAAGAAAATATAAGAGCCGACCTTCTCTCTAAGTTGGCCACTTCAGTTCTAGCCAAACTACCCAAAAAAGTATTTTTTGAGATCCTAAAGTGCCCAAGCTTAAAGAAATCGTAGGTCATTTTGCAGACAGAACTTGAGCCAAGCTAGATCGATCCGTTGGTTGCCTACCTCAAGGATGGAGTCCTTCCTCGTGACTCGAAAGAAGCTCGAAAACTCAGAAATCAAGCCTCTCGATACGTTTTGTACGAAGATAGGTTGTATAAGAGGTCGTATTCGCTACCGCTGCTGAGATGTCTCCGACCTTCAGAGGCCGATTTCGTATTGTGGAAAGTGCACGAGAAAATTTATGGAAGCCACGTAGGAGTCAGATCTCTGTCACAAAAACTACTTCGGTAAGGATACTATTGGCCGACCTTGTACCATGATTCCATGGAGTATGTCAAGAAATATGACCGCTATCAAAAGAATGCAAATGTATAAAGATAGCCGACCTCCGAGCTTACTCCACTAAGCTCATCTTGGCCATTCGCACAGTGGAGAATAGACATGCTTGACCCTTTTTCGATGGCATCTGGGCAACGAAAGTTCCTCCCGATCACGATCGACTATTTCACTAAATGGATCAAAGCCAAACCTCTAGCCAAAATTACCGAGGCCAAGGTACAGGACTTCGTCTGAAATTCAATAGTCTACCAATTTGGTCTGCCCCGAATCCTCATAATCGATAATGGACGATAATTCATCGGGACGAGGTTCGTCGAATTCTGTGAAGATCTAAACATCTCCCACCACTTCACATCGGTAGCTCACCCATAGGCAAATGAAAAAGCTAAAGTGACCAACTGGACTCTGCTGCAAGGAATCAAGATAAGGCTCGATAGAGCAAAGGGGGCCTGGGTGGACAAGCTCTACCATGTTCTCTAGGTATACCGAACTACTCAAAGACTGTCAACTGGAAAAATATCATTCGCCTTGGCCTTTGGAATAGAGGCAATCATCTCGATCAAACTTAAGCTTCCGTCAGCATAGATCGTAGCCTACAACGAGCAGCACAATCCACAGAACCTCAAAGTCAACCTCAACCTGCTGGAAGAAAAAAAAAGAAAGCCCAGGTTTGGATGGCGATCTATAGACAAAAGGTGGCCCGGTACTATAACTCTAGAGTCAGAAGTAAAATATTCAGAGTGGGGGACCTAGTGCTTCGATGAGTCACCATCTCTCAGCCTTAGAGTCAGAGAAAGCTTGCCCCAAATTAAAAAGGTCCGTATGAGGTGATGGAGGTCATCCGATCCGAAACTTATCGTCTGAAGGAGCTCGAAAGAACATGCTCCCACGACCTTGGAACTCAGAAAATTTGAGGATGTACTATCAATAATTTTTTCGCAATAAAACTTGTTCATTTCAATATTATTATTTCTTAGTGCAAAAATTATGTGATGATAAGAAAGAAGCAATTAGAAGTGGCCATATTAGGAACAGAAGGAGAACCTTATCCTAACATGAGCAAAGTCGAAGATCTCGTTCATTTTAGACGAGATAGAGGGAGAGGCCCTGACAACGGTCCTTATGTGCCCCCATAGCCCGTTAGAAATAGGAGGAGAAACCTCATCCTAACGTGAGCAAAGTCGAAGACCTCATTCATTTTAGATGAGATGGAGGGGAGAGGCCCTGACAATGGCCCTTATATGCCCCCACAGTCCATTAGGAATAGAAGAAAGAACCTGTCATAACATGAGCAAAGTCGAAGACCTCACTCACTTTAGACGAGATGGAGAGAGATGCCCTGACAATGGTCCTTATGTGCCCCCACAGCCCATTAGGAACAGGGGGAGAACCTCGTCCTAACGCAAGCAAAGTCGAAGACCTCATTCATTTTGACGAGATGGAGGGAGAGGCCCTGACAATGGCCCTTAGATATCCCCACAGTCCATTAGGAATAGGAGGAGAACCTCATCCTAATGTGAGCAAAGTCGAAGACCTCATTCATTTTAGACGATGTAAAAGGAGAGGCCCCAACAACGGCCCTATTATGCCCGAGCCTAAACTTCAACATCAACAGGAGATAAGATCTTCTTTAATCTCAGTCGGAGATAAGATCTCTCCCGTACTTCAACCTCAACAAGTGTGGAACCTAGAAAAAGACTTCAGCAATCGCTTTTTTGGTACTCCCTTCCTTTGAACTTCGAACTCAGGAGTAGGGGGACTATTATTAGGAATAAATCTCGCTTCCGCTGAAGTGGTGCTTAGCCTAATGTAGCTGGTAATCACGAAAGAGCTTCGATCGAGAATTTTCATCCCAACGGCCGAATCCCACCCGATCTTCTCCAGTGGTCGAACTCGTCCAATGGTTGAACTCCTCCAGCTGGACTCCAAACTCAATCAAACTCCACAACGATCGAGCCCCAGCCGAACTTCCATAATGATCGAACTTCCGAATTCCTCCTCCAGTCGGGCTTCTACGGGAGTCGAACTCCTTCCAAACTTCTCCAGCAGTCGGGTTTCTATGGAAGTCGAACTCCTTCCGGACTCCTCCAGCAATCGGGCTTCTATGGGAGCCAAACTCTTTCTAGATTTTTCCTTCAGTCGGACTACTATGAGAGCTAAACTTCTCCAGCAGTCGGACTTTTACGGGAGCCGAACTTCTTTCGGACTCCTCCAATCGGGCTTCTACGGGAGCTGAACTCTTTCTAGATTCTTCCTTCAGTCGAACTTCTACGAAAGTCGAACTCCTGAACTCCTCCAGCAGTCGGACTTCTACGAAAGTCGAACTCCTTTCGAACTCCTCCAGCAGTCGGACTTCTATGGAAGCCGAACTCCTTCCGGACTTCTCCTCCAGTTGGACTTTTATGAAAGTCGAACTCCTTCCAGACTGTTCCTTCAGACGGATTCCTACGAGCGATCTCACTACTGAACGATTATAATTATCATTTATCATGATAATTATGATTGTCATTTATCAGGATGATTATGATGGACATTTATCAGAACGATTATGATGGTCATTTATCAAAATAGTTACAACAAGCTCCATCTATAAAAAGGGATCCTCTAGATATGTTTTCTCTAAGCTGTCTTTTTCTTTTTGAAACTCCGCCGAACTCCTCTCTGAGCACTTCATTTCTGTTGGCCAGAAGAACTAACTTGACCGTTGGAGGGTCCTAGAGTCACCACCACTAACTCCGGATGGAACTTTATTTTGCAGATCACCGACGGTGACCTCGTCTTTCTCGACTCCTGCTCGATCCGACGTTAATCAAATTCTGCACCAACAAAAATTATTATCAATCTTTTCAAATATTTAGAAAATTTTAGGAGAGAGAAATTATGAGAAAATACAAGCAGTCTAGAGAGAGAATTTTAGAGAAAAAATTTAGAAAAAAAAGTAGAGAGAGAAAGAAGAGAGAGGAGAGAGAATTCTTCTTCTTCTTTTCTTTCTTTCTCTTTTCTTCTTTCTTTTCTTTTCTTTTTTAAATTCAAGAATCCTAATAGAGAGAGAAAATAGTAGAGAGAAGGTAGAGAGAGAAAATGAATCTTCTAGAGAGAGAAGGTAGGATTCAAACTTAAAGATGGGAGAGAGGGAAGAGAGAGAGTCTCTTTTATTTTAATTTCTTTCTTTTTTTTCTTCTTTTTTTCTTTCTTTTCTTTTCCTTCTTTCTTTTTTTTTTCTACTTTTTTTGTTTGGGTGGTGGAGCAGGGGATCACCCGTCCCCTTCTATTCGTGGAACAGGGGAGGGCTTAAGGTCCGATGATGGCGGCCAGCTAGATCGGTGGCCAATCTGCTATGAACGACAACATCAACGATGATAGCCGAAGGAAGAGGGCATGAGGAAAGAAAAACATGACCGAAACAAGGAGTTGTTTCTTCATTGATTTCAATAGATCTCGTAGCCAACAGTAAGGCTTTATGCAATAATAATGAGGGAAAAGAAACCAAACACCTTATCTTAGCTCCCAATGAGATCTGAAGGCTGAATCCGATAGCTTTGGCTATAATTCTGGCAAGCAAACTAAAAATCATCCAAAATCAAAAGAGGGAACAAGACAGCAAAAGGGAGAGGGAGATGGTGGTGAGTGGTTGTTCATGGAGGGAATGAGGGTCTCCTCTTATAGAGGAGCCCTAGAGTTTGATTCAAACTCCCCTTTTATCGAAGAAAATGACTCCCATCGGGAGTCTTCTTCCTTCCATTATTTCTTTTTTTTTTGTGTTATATTTCAAGATCCTTGCAGAGATCTTATTGGGCCCTTCTCTTTGAAGTTGGGTTGCGTTAAACTGGGTTAGGGTATTACATTCTTCCCACCTAAAAAGAAATTTTATCTCAAAATTTTCTATCAAGGGTTTTGAACTTTAGGGTTTCATAATTATGATCTCATTAAAGTTTGGTGCCTCAAAACTTGATTCTTCCGATAGATGATCGAAATCAAATCCATCTTTTATAAATGGAAGAAAATCAACCTTTAGTTCTAAATAAGAATTCCAAATTTTTCTATCAAAATATCAATTGCTCTTAATATATCAACCCATCACAAGATAGGAGAACATACTAATATAAATCACATGGTGATATCTAAATCAATTGAGAATCAAAAATATTTTCTCTCAACTATGCTTTCAAAAGTTAGAGATTCACCATTCTAATCTCATCCTTATACTTTTTGATATTTCAATTCTCGATGCAACTTCATCAATAAATCATTTCATAAGGGAAAGGTCAATACTA
Organism: Cocos nucifera; assembly: GCA_006176705.1. Taxonomy (NCBI): domain Eukaryota; kingdom Viridiplantae; phylum Streptophyta; class Magnoliopsida; order Arecales; family Arecaceae; genus Cocos; species Cocos nucifera. Next base: position 271,268 of record QRFJ01000416.1, read on the forward strand.
CCAATGTTGATCAGAATCAAACCTATTATTTATGGTAATCAAAATTAGTCTCTCAATTTAGATAAGAATATCAATTTTTTTTTGCCAAAATTCTTAACTGCTCATGATTTGATCAATTCATCACAAGATCATAAACAATTTTACTATACTCTCTATAGATGAGTATTTGAGTATAAAAATCCAAGATAAAAAATTAAAAATCAATAAACAATCTCAATTCTTTCTAACAAATAGAGAAGCATAAGATTCAATTTTAGGATTAAAAAAATCTATCTCTAAATATTCAAAATCAAGAATCAAGGGTCCATTCATCAAGACTCAGGATGCTAAAAAATTTTCCTAACATAGTAAATAGGAGCTCTTCTTTTGAAAATCACATAACGACATCCAAAATAATCATAAATTAAAAATATTATCTTTTCATTATCAATGAATTTCTTATATAAGAAATATTAAATTATGTCATCTATCATAACTCTTTAACTTAAAGAATCAATATTCCTGACTTGCTCAAAATAATCCAGATCATCATACTTCTATTGTGCACTTTAATCTAACAATCAAAATTCTTTTGGTTCATGAAATAATTTTAATCAAATTATTTCTCTATTCTATAAATAAAAAAGATCTAAAATTTTAAATTTTAATTGAAGCCAAAGATTAACTTTCAATTCTCGTTCTTACTTTTGTCTAGTGCACAACTCTCTTAATTAACCTTTGAGTCCAATATCACATTCAAAACCATCATATAGGTCAACTATAGTCCAATATGAGCTAAATCTTAATTCTACTATCAAATCCTATAAGTAAAATTAATAAGAAAATCTTTGGATGCTCGTCGAGTTAGGACTTAAATTAAAATATATACGTGCAATCATCTCAATCGTCTCTTTTAAAGTTTTTTCTTTTTTCTATCGAGATCTTTGACATATTTCAAAATCCTTTCATAACAATCATCCAAGCCTTTTAAATCAAATTCTTCATGCCAGCTTATGCATAATCCATGTACCAAGTTCAATTGCAAAAAAATATTCTAATCTGATATCATAAAAGATTTTCTTAGTTTATTCTAAAATAATATTTTATAATCAAATTTTTATTTTGCCTCCACTAGTTAACTTCTCAATTAAGAGCAATATTATAGTATTACCCCCATATCGAATTTGAGCTTATAATTCATTTGAACAACTAAAAATCAAATTAATAATCATAACACATAACAAAAATTTCATAATCAATCCTCATGCAACTTCTTTAGATTAAAATCCAAATAATCATAACATGATCCATAGATTATCAATCATATATCAAATCCTCTGAATAATTATTTCTAAGTGATCTTTTCATTTTTAATCACAAAGCTTAGTCAAAAATTATAAAAACAACTTATACTATAATTATCATTAATCAACATCCCGATGTCTTTAGTGTCTATCCATCTACACTTATCCTATATTCAATTCTAAGTATCATAATTTATCCACCTATGCTCTGATACCATTTTAATTATCATGCCCCCGACCTCAGATCATAAGCTAAGGGTCATCACTTATAGAAAATAAGCATATATAATTTATTAGGTCGAAATTAATTTTTATTATGCAGTATTTTCAAATTACTATCATATCAAATTCAATCTTTTTGAGTTTCTCTCAAAAATTTAATTTTCTTTTAAATTATTAAAATTCTTATCAATCATTCTTATCAACCATGAGCTATGACCATATTATTCCTACGATAGAGTTATAACACCGCATATCATCTTATAGTGAGCTACGAATCATCTGACAGCAATATCATTTAGAACTGCTGGTCTGCTGATGGTTTATCGCTGGTCTGCTAGCAATATAAATTCTCAGGACTAAAATCTTTGCTAACGTATTAGCCCCCATTAATGGACTCCTCCACATATCAGGCTGAGAGTTCAAATCATCTTAATTCATAATTTTTTTCATAATTCATGTTTTTTATTTTAGTTCGTTAAGAATGCATATAATTATATGGCATCAAAATCAATCAAATATAATATATAATAAGATCAATACTTTCAATCATGCTTCATCATAATATTTTAAAAATAAAATATTTTTAATAATAAAATATTATTTATCAAATTCATACATTATTTCATAAATCATGTTAAGAAAATATATTATAATTTACTGATAAATTTAGAAAAAGTGAAACATTACTTACCTCAGACCATTCCATCAAATCCTCATAATTATTAGCAATTTCTTTTCAAAATCTTATGTTCATAAATTATATCACAATATTTCATTATTAGATATCCACAATCCTATACAATATTAATTTTAATAATCAAACATGATACGAATAATCCAAAAAGATAGATTGATGACAGTCATATCCAATGGTCTAAATTGATCTAATCATTTTAATTTTATCGATCAAGATTAGACTAGCAAATCGATTGTTCAAAATCTATTTATTTGGATCAAATTGGATTCGAAGTGGCATGATCGAAAATCTTTTATTGAGTTTATAAATCAAGTGGTTAGAGAATGTTAGAGCAGAGAGAAACTATAAAAGTAAATTGGAACTAATCAAATAATATGATTTGGCTAATCTGATCGATCAGGTCAAAATAATTTAAACCATATTGTTAGCATCCATTGAATTCGAGTGTTGATATTGTCCGGCAGCAAGTTAAATATAACTGAAGATGTGAATTCCATGGAAAATTACCATCATACTCCAGTATTTTTGGAATTTGACGCTGGTTGATTGCCCTGTCCTTGCACTTGATAATCGTTTAGAATCTAGTGCTTGTCAGAATAAGGAAATATTCAGTGAGTTTCAGCAACTCAAGTCTCATGGTGGGAGTCTTCTACATTTAATCAAATCACCTAAGATAGGCCTTTGGTGCTTTTCAAAGTCTGAAGGTCGTGCACTTGGCTTCAACACTAATTAAGTTTTAGAGGGCATGCCTAGGCACAATGGTAAGATTGCTCCATTGTGAATGGATACCATTGTGCCTGGGTGTCATACATTTGAAATGTGGAACTAGCCTCTCGGCATATGAAGGTAATGCTGTGTACATCTGACCCTCGCGAGACCCCATAGTGGCGAGAGTCTCATCTACAAAAATGTTTTTTTTTAAAAAAAATAATGATAATAAGTATAGGTAAAGTACTCATAAGAGGATGTACGTAATATCAGTATAAATAGCTTAAAAGTGTTGACTAGCGAGCAAGACGCTATATTAGGTATGACGTACATGAAGAACCAGCATATTCAGTTCATTCACAAATTATTCAATTCCTTGGCGATATCATGCACAAAGACATGATTGCAAGAAGAACTATAGAACAACCAACCAGCCATAGTATGCACTAGAGTATAACAAAAGCTACTTTATTATATTAGACCAAGTCTTTTATTTAATTATAAGAGAATTTGCAGTTATCATAAAAGATTTTAGTCTGTCCAAATCTACTTTATATTTTTGAAACTCTTTTACTTGTCAAAATTTTAGTTTGGCATAATTTTGCATGTTAGAAACAGAGGTCATGCTTACATATTTAAATCTAAAGGGTTCTTTTTATTTCTTTGATCTAGTATATTGAGGTTTGCCTTTTGCTTTTCAATTTTTGGATCTTGTTATGTGTTCTATCCAAGATTCACAATCTCAATATCTCAGTATCTTACTGGTTCGGTATGTTGTGGTATGCACCCCATACCAAAACAATCTTCTAACCATTATTTACAATTTTTATCTCAATACGCCTTGGAATAGGTCGGCACATCTCAGTACAAATCGATACACACCTCAATACATCTTGGTATAGGGTGGTACGGAGCCCATGCCAGTTTTGTACCGATTTTCTTCCGGTATGATATGGTATGCACCGCCAGATGATACTGGACGGCATGACAGACCATGCTTTATCCATTTGTGAACTCAATTATTTTTCCAGATTGATTTGTTGACTGAGGAATCTCAATCTAGTAGAGATGTCGAATGTCCTATTGCCTCTCTGGAAGCTCGTACAAAGTCAGTTCAAGATAGAGTATAGGAAGCACCACATTTGTCTCAGGATTTGTGAGTTGCTCTAGCCCTGTTCTTGTTTCTTTTTTCAGTCATATTTGTAGATTTGGCTTCACTTTGTTAGTAAATGCTGTTTATTATATTTTACATTGTATGAAACCTTGAACCAAGCGAAGAGAATATATATCCCTTTACCTGGTGAAAAAGTTACGAGGATCCTGAAAAATCAGCTTAAAGGTCAAGCATTTTCATTGTCCCGTAAGTTCTCTTGTTTTGATTTGCACCTTGTATATATATATATATATATGAATGTCATTGCCATCAGGAATAAAATTCTATTGGCATAGAGAAACTATTTTTAAGATTAGCTTCTGTTACGTTCTTATTTTCATGGTTACAAAATTAGAAAGCCTTTCTAAATTTGTGTTGGTTTATTCTAATAGCTACAAGATTAACCCAAATTCTTGTGACCAAAGGATGAATAAAGAATGATTATAATCTTTATAATCGTAACAATTTCTTTTAGAAAATGCTTTATTTTTAGACATTTTATGACATGTTTAACAAGGTGTTATGGATCGTCCATCTAGAAATTTCTTCCATGTGTCGTCTCACTAATATTTTCTACTTCGTGTAAGGGGAAGAATGGATGGACCTATATTTACTGAATGTAGTAGACTAGTGCGCAATGGGTTTTGGCAATATTTTTTCTGCTGGCTTCTCATAATTTTGCAATCCTGTACTAATAACTGGAAATTAGAACCATAGAAGCAGCGTCGGTAGAACCATCTCGAACTACATAATTTAGGATGTACCAAGCTGCACCGATGGTGGACGGGATGGTCCTAGCCTTTACATTGAGAAATCGTCGAGGAATGGAAAGAGGAAAAAAGGAAAGGGAGAAAAAAGAGACAAAAGGGAAGGGAGGGAGCAAGAGAGAGGAAGAGAGAGATAGAGGAGGAGCTCAGAAGCCCTTCTCTTCCATTGTCTATGGAGGCTATTCAAAACTGGCACTCAAACCTATATGTTTTTTTTTTCTTGCTCTTTAAGTCAACACAAGAGCGTGCCGACTTCACTTAAAGAATAAAAAAAATTTAAAAATATAGGGCCGAGTGAAGGTATGCAGTACAAAATTTTTAGCTTTATTTTTGAATTTTTTTCAAAAATTAATAAAATATAAAAAAAAATAAAATTAATCTAATTAATTTAGAGCTACTGATCGTACCAGAAAATTCTACGCTAAGGATCTAAATGTGATATACATACTTTTAAATTTGAAAACCAAAATGCTAGCAATAAACATTTTACTACCACACTTGTGTTCAGAATACAATACCTATGCAGATAGCCGAACACCGCAATCCAATCACCATCGGAGAGGTCCACTCATCGCGATGCAACCACACAACATGTCTGGCCTTCGTGAATTATCCACATGAGGCCCTGGTCCCAATCGGCTCCTCCCAAGTGCTAGCTCGATACCGAAATCCTTCGACGGCTATTATCAACCAAAGGGCTTCAATCTTCCTTCACGGGCTCTTCGGATGCTCCGGATCGCCAATGGATGCATATGAGAGGTAGAGGAGGCACTCCTAGAAGTTTGGTGGGCTCACGACACTCATAGCTCACAAACTCTCTAAGTCGGAACCCTAAGATATGCTCTCTAAAAACCCTGTGCCCACACTCTTCTCTGTATTTTTTTTCTTGGGATTTTGAAATTAATTCTCTCATGCAGACAAGGGACTCATGGTGGCTTTCTCAATCTAAAATCTATGCATGCCTAGAGAGAAGCGCAATTTATTTTTCTCAAGATTGAGTCAAAACAACGTAGAGGGATATTTTGCTCAAGATTGAGTCAAAACAATGTAGAGGGATAAGGATGGGTTGTTGATGGTTCAAATTCAAATCTCATTTGAATTTAAATTAAAACAACCTAGCACTTATCCATATGAGGCATGAGAGACCTGAGCGTGCGCCCTTTCTGTGTGTGGAGAAACTTACAAGAAACCTTTTCTCGTAGAAAAATGTGGGCGTAGAATAGAGATGGTGCAGGAAGGAAAGACTAGTCAAACTAGTGTCAATTTAAACCTCATCCAATTGAACCCAATCCAATCGAAATTAGCTAGGCCCAATAAGATTAGATTAAATTCAACTAATTTAGACTTAATTAGGCTCAATTAAATCTTAATAAAATCAAAAATTGATCAAGCCCACTCCTTGATCAAATCAATGATCAAACCTCGTTGGCGATTAGGTCATCTTATAACCTAATCGGATCAAATCCAACTAAATCCAATTTAATTGGACTTGATCCAAAAATCAATACTCAATCAAATTAAGTTAATTAGTGACCAAATCACTAATTAAATCGCTTATAAATATAGAGTCCAAATCCAATGGATATTCGAACAATAGAGTTCCATCAAAATGAAATCCTTGATCAAAGAGTCTCCAACCAGTGGGACTCTTGATCCCGGTGTTCCAAACAAGTGAAACTCATGATCACAGAATTTTAGACCAGTGGAACTCTCGATCATAAAATTTTAGATAAGTAGAACACAGAGTCCTAGTGTAGTAGGACTCTTGGTCACAGAGTCCCAATCCACTGGGACTCTTAACCATAGAGTTTCATACAAGTAAGACTCAGAGTCCCAACCCAGTAGGACTGTCAGTCAAAGAGTTTCAATTCAGTGGGACTCTTAACCATAGAGTTTTAGTCCAGTGGGACTCTTTATCAGCCATCAGATCAAGTAGGAACCTCTAATATGTGTGACCCCATAGATTCAAACCTAAGCCAATAGCACAAGAATCAATTTTTGTACTAATCGAAGGACCATCTAGCAATGGTATCCAATATCTGGATAGATCGAATAGTCATAATCATAACATTCAGAACCTACGTGAATATGGTTACCGTATAATTCATCCCTTTGACCTCTATGTATAGGATCACTCAAAGTTAAACTATCATCCTAAAAAATATATCCAAATCATGTCCTAATGCAATCAATACTATGACTCCTCACTAGGATTATCCCGGCCAAGATTTTACTAAATTGAAATATAATTGAATATAGCTCCTAAGTCAGAGTAGTCAATCTCATCTTGATTCACATATCGACTCCTCAAGTACTTGACTATGCCGAGAAATCTTTCATTACTGAATTAGAAATTCAGATAGTCCGGCACCAAAGCACAGTGAGTTGCTTGAAAGTCACTGTGATGATCTCAAGTCGAAGGGATACTTATACCCATATTCTATCAGCACAAATTTTGACAGCAGAAAAGCACCAAAGTTGGCATATTCAATGTAGATGTACCCTTACATCTTACCTGCATGCCATACTAGTGACTCCACACTCTTTGGTTAAGAGGATAATCAATCCATATGGCATACAATGATCTATGCTTGATAAATGTTGTTGTCCTTGGTAACAACACATCATTTGATCATGAATAGGTTTAAGGACTAAATGATAAATTCTTCTTTGTCGATTCTAAATAGTCTTAAGGACTTTACCATAGCACAGGAGTTCATTAGAAGATGAAAATTTATGATGAAAATGTTGAAAAATATATCCTAAAGCCAATCAGCTAGGTTGTAGATGGTTGAGCTGACTGTATATGTACTTAAATTATTATAATAAATAAAATTATTATTTTGATATTTTCATCATTTTTGTGCATTTTTCTATAATGAACTCTTTTGTAATGAAGTTCTTAGGACTATTTAGACTTGATAAAGAAGGATTTATTATTTAGTCCTTAAACTTGTTCATGACCAAATGATACGTTATCACCTAGGATGACAACATATCGAGTGTAGGTCGTTATGTGCCATATGCATTAGTTGTTCTCTTAACCAAGGAGTATGATGTATTGGTATGACATGCAAGTGAAGTGTAGGGGTATATTTCATTGAACGTGACCCAACTGTGTAGCTCTCTACTATCAAGAGTTACGAAAGATATGGCTATAAGTGTCCCTTAGATCTGAAATCATCTAGTGACTTGCAGGTAACTTACTGCACTTAGGTGCCAGACTATCTGAATTTCTAATTCAGTGATGAAAGGTTACTGGGTATAGTAAATTACTTATTTTGTCAGTGTGTGAGTCAAGATGGGATTAATCCCTCCAATTGTTGGAGTAGATGTATCACTGTTTTTCAATTTAGCAAAATCTCGATCGGGATAGTCCATTCGATGGACACTGAATTTTAAAATACAGTGTAGATGATTTTTCAAGATTGACTATTAAATCCTAGATCATCTTTTGAGCATTGAGGTCAAGGGGATGAATTATACGATAACCATATGCCATAGGTTCATCGATGTTGCGTTATGACTATTCGACCTATCTGGATGTTGGGTACTATTGCTAGATGGTTACATCGATTGGTATAGAAAATTAGTTTTTGTACTACCGACTTAGGGTTCGAATCTATGGGATCACACACAATAGGAGTTTCTACCTGATCTGATGGCTAATCAAGAGTCCTAATGGCCTGAGACTCTATGGTTAAGAGTCCTACTAGACTGGGACTCTATGACCAAAAGTTTCATTGAACTGGGACTCTATCTTTGTGGGTCCCACTAGATTGAGACTATGAGTTTTACTTGTCTGAAACTCTCTAATCAAGAGTTTCTTTGGTTTGCAATTTTGTGATCGCGAGTTTCATTCATTTAGGATATTAAGTTCAAGAGTCCAACTGGTTTGGGACTCTTCGACCAAGAGTTTTATGCTGATGGGACTCTATTGCCCAGACATCCACTCGATTGAAACTTTAATATTATTAGAGAATTAATTAGTAACTTGATTGCTGATTAGCTCAATTTGATTGAGCGATGAGATTTTGATCAAATTCGATTGAATTTGATTCAATTGAATTTGACTCGATTAGGTCATGAGATGACCTAATCGCTTAAGAAGATTTGATCCTAATTTGATTAGAATATGAACCTAATTAATTTTTAATTTGATTAGAATTTTATTGGGTTAGGATAAGCCTAATTTGGTTAGGTTTAATATGGTCTAATTGGATCTAGATTAATTAGTTTGGTTAAAATCAATTTGAAAGAGTCAAATAAGATTTAAATTTAAACTCTTCCATGAGCCCATCACCTTTGACTTTTCCACACCCTTTCTCCATGCACATTTATTTTTGCATGAGAGTTTTCCATGCTAGAAGGAGATCTGTGCCTCCTCTACTTTCTCCATTTGACCTGGTCCAAGGGTTGGACTAGTTCAAATTTAAGTTGAATTTTGAATTCAACTTAAGTTGTTAGAGGTTTGAACTTTTTCCTTATCCTTATCTACTTCCCACGCCCACTTGAGAATTCATGCAAACTTTTTTTGCATTTTCTGAGTGTGGACATGTAGAAGGAGAGTCCTTCTACGCATCAAACACTCTAGGTAGGCATTGGAGAAAGAATAGATTAGTTGCTCGAATTTTGAATTCAAGCAATTTGTTAAAACCTCTCATCCTCTTCACCTTATCTTATCCACATGCATTTCCCATCAAATTAATGCCAATAAAATGTGACAAATTAAGTGGGCATGCATGAGGACTTTGAGAGGATTCGTGAGGAGTTTTTGAGAGAGAGAAAGATAGAAAAGGGTGCAAGTCTAGGCATGGAAAAGTCCAAGGAGGGAGGGTGTGTCTTCCTATGCCAACTTCTATCTCTCATGACACTTGATTTTTCTTTTCACTTGGACGCCCACTTCAGATATGATCTAATGGAGTTTCTATAGAAAGGAAAGTTCCCTATCCATAAAATTTTGTTTCATGATAAAATTCCAAACAGGAAATGCGTGAGAGCATTTTCGGGGCATCAAGATTTTTGGGTGTGCAAAATCCTAGAGTTGGGCTCAGGGTTCGGGTGGAGAGATTGAGTACCGTGAGTGTCCGATCACTACCAAATTTGATACACCATCTCATCATCCTCCGAAGTCTATCTTCTAATTTTTTAGAGCATCTAAGAGATCAGAAAGAAGACGATCAACTGAATCGATTGAGATCAACCATCGAAGGTCCGACGAGGAGCTAACACTCCGGTGGAGCTGGTCGGGATCAGGAGCTCTATGTGGACTATCCGTAGAGATCGAACAAGTGTGTGGCTATAGCACAACAACAAGGCTTTCTCCTATAGATTTAGATCATGGAGATCATCTATCCGTGCAAAGGTATTATGTTCTGAACATAAGTCGATTAGCGAATATGATTTGTTGATCGATCGTATTTAAATTTTCTAATATATATTAGCATATCTAGATTCTAAAGAGGATTTAATCATCTGATCATTATATGTAGTATATTAATATTTGATTAATTTTTACTTTCATTACCATTTAATTTAAAAAAAATTTCAAAAATGCATGCTTTAATACTGCTTGATTTCCAACAATGGTATCAGAGCAAGGATTGCTTGACATGCTTATATGTTAGTTAGAAAAATTAAATGCTAGCATATATGATATATTTATATATTAATTAAAGTTATTTTAATTAATAAAAAATAATAAATTAAAAATTAAATATGAATATGTTAGATTAGATCTAATGTGTGATTTATGCTTTAATTTTATTTTGATTTATTTTTTGTTATGAAAATAGCAATAGGTTGCTATTGATGAAATGAGCTGATCCATTTTTGAAATGAGTCAACTCATTTAGTGAACAAAAAATTAAATTTTTTTTAAAATTTAAAAAATATTTTTAAAATATCGAACCCCAATTCATTAGCCCAGAACTTAATTAAAAGAATTGAGTATTGTCTAATAGGATCTAAAATTATAAATTAAAGATCCTAAGACAAATGCATAAAACTGTAGGTTAAAGGATCGGATGAATTAGGTCCATTAATTGGGTTAGACCTAAGGTTAGTTGAAGAATGGACTTAACTAGAGTAATTGATCAAATCTAACCAATTGTTGAATTAAATTAGATCATGAACACTCTAAAATCAACTTCAATAGTTATAGTTGGACGAGTCCATATCTTTAACAAAGATCAAGATGGACTTGATTCATGGCTATGCGGTCGAGCCCGTAATCACTAGGTTGATCAGATTGAACCTAATTAACCGATTGATGTCTAAAGTAAGTTTGGCAGTCAAGATCAATGGTTTTAAATTGGAAGCTACTTGCACTGATTCGATCTTTGATGAGTTAATGGCATATCCCTTCCATTGATCTTACTTATCTGACCGACATGGTCGATTAGGATTTGATTAGATCACTTGATGATTCAAGCTCACCCATGTTACTAAAAATCAGTTTGACTAATTTCAATCAGTAAGATTGAATTAGGTGCCCATGGACCTAAATTGATCCTAATCCTAATCTATTGACTTGGTGAAGTTAGTGGGAGGATTTGACTTGGTGAAGTCAGTGGAAGAAAATTGGTCCGTATCCTTTTTATCCTTAAATCATATATAATCTAAATTCTCTAAATTATTAGATCCTTAAAATGACTAAGTTATGGAGATAACTAAGTCATAGCCTCTCATTAAGGTGAATAGTAATGAGTCCAATTTTCTAGACGAACATTGAAGGTGCCATACACCTGGTGTTCATCTGAATATTAAAATTACTGTCCATCATATGATGATTAGGTTGCACTCTCTTAACGATGATCAGGTTAGCTAGAGCTTTCCTCGAGCCTGATCATCATTGATTTGATGCACCAAACTTAATCATATTAATGGTTGGACCTAACCAGATCTTTTTAGTGGAGGCCTTAGCCTCCTGAATTAGCTTCTGGGACAAAATCTAATTACTAAAAATTATTTGAAGAATTGATTGTGAACCTACTTGTAGATGCACACGAATTAGCTAGAGCTTTCCTCGGACCTATTTGTAGTCTATGTGGATTCTAGTACCTATAAGGAGTTAGTGTAATTTCTCGAATTGAAGGTAGAGGCTACCAATTCATAAAATAATGGAAGAACCTTTAGACTAAAGACTAAGTCTTTAGGATTAATTAATTCAAGTATTAATAAGATTTCATTTTTTTTTTTGGATAAATAGAATGGCTAATGTAAGTCTGCTCCGCTCAATGTTGGATAGTGACAAGCTTTTAGGATCTAATTACAAGGAGTCTAGTATTGACCCTAATCAAACAGACCTGAAGAGGAATTATCCTCTTTACCCGAATAGGCTGAATAGAAGAAATCAGTAAATAGTTGCTGGTCAAGATTGTTATATGATAATACCTTATAATTTTTTTGTTTGTGATACATCTACTTGGATATTAGATACCGAAAGTCCAATTTACATATGCAATTCACTGCATGGACTTTAAATGAGTAGAACATTTGAGAACAACGATAGATTCCTTAATGTTGGGGATGGAAGTAAAGTTCTAGTTCTAGCATTTGAAATTCTTGAGCTTATTTTTAAAATTAATAGTATCATTTTAAGTGACTATTACTATTATCCATCTTTTATGATGAACATAATATCAGTTGGGCTTTTGGTCCAAGATGATTATTATTTATTAATAAAAAAATTATTATGATATCATTATGAATGATATTACAATAATGCGAGAATAATTAAAAAATTATATTTATATTTTATCACAGTCTATTACTATAATGTACACATCAAATAAACATCCAAAACTAGATAATGTCACCGATGCCTATCTTTGGTACTATAGGCTTGGTCATATAAACAAAAATAGGATCAACAGGTTAGTCAAAGAACATATCCTTGACATCGATGATCATAAATCATTTACTACCTATGAGTTCTACCTTCTTGGTAAGATGACCAAATCATCTTTTACTGAAAAAGATGAACAGGCCACTGAGCTTCTGGATCTAGTACATAGTGATGTATGTGAATCTATGAATACATGTGCTAGAGGTGAGTTCTACTACTTCGTTATATTTACTGATGATCTATTTAGGTATGGGTACGTCTATCTTATGAAGAGTAAATTCAATTCATTTGAAATGTTCAAACGATATTGAAATGAGGTAGAACAACTTGGGAAGAGTATTAAAACTCTTCGATCAGATCGAAGAGATGAATATCTCTAATAATTTTTCGACATATCTAGGAGAATAGAATTCTCTCATAATGGACCCCTCCTGGAACATCACAGCATAATGGTATATCCGAAAGGAGGAATCAAATCCTATTGGATATCGTTCGATTCATGATGGAGTTTGTGAGTCTGCCTATTTCTATCTGGGAGTATGCACTCAAGACTGTTTGTTTTGTTTTGAATAATATTCTGAGCAAGTCTATTGCAAAGACACCATATAACCTTAGGGTTTGGGGATGTTAGGCTTATCTCAAACGTTTGCAGCCAGAAAATTTGGACCAAGATCTGATAAGTGCTTATTCATAGGGTATCCTAAGAAAATTAAGGATTATTATTTCTATCTTGCTAAAAAATAAAAGATGTTCGTCAATAATAAAGCAGTCTTTTTAGAAAAGAAGTTTCTTATGAAAAAAACTGCTGCCTCTAATATGAAACTTAGTAAAGTTTGATAGGTGGAAGAATTGACACATTCTAGTGAACCTGCATAACTGGATTTGTTAACATCAAACTCAGAGCCCATTGAAAAGGCACCTTTAAGAAGATTCGATAGAGTATTACATCAATCGGATAGAAACTATGGTTTCTTGGTCTTGAATGGTGATCTTATTGAACTCGATGAGAACAATGAGGATCTGATCACCTACATGGATGCCATGCAGAGATTTGATTTTGATAAGTGGCTGAAAGCCATGAAGTCCGAAACGGAGTCCATGAAAGATAATAGTATATGGATACTGGTTGATCCACCTAAAAGGATAAAACCTATTGGGTGTAAGTGAATTTTCAAAAAGAAAAAGGATGTAGATGAAAAAGTGAAGATCTATAAAGTCCGTCTGGTTGTCAAGAAATATCATCAGCATTATGGTATTGACTATAATGAGATAAAGTCCGTCTGGTTGTCAAGAAATATCATCAGCATTATGGTATTGACTATAATGAGATATTTTTTCAATGGCAATACTTAAGTCTATTCGGATCATGCTTGCAATAGTGGCATACCCTAAACTATAAGATTAAGCAAATGGGTGTGAAGATAGCTTTTTTAAATGAAGAGCTGGATAAAGAGGTGTATATGATACAGCCTGAGGGTTTCATGTCCACAGATAAGTCCAAGGTGTGTAAGCTTCATAGATCCATCTATGGATTAAAGTAGGCATCGCGGAGTTAGAACATGCATTTTGATAAGATGACTAGAACGTATGGCTTCTTTAAGAATGGAGAGGAATCCTACATCTATAAATGGGCTAATTATTTTATAATAGTATTTTTTATATTGTATGTGGATGATATTCTCTTAATCAAGAATGACATTCCTGTACTACAAGAAATAAAGGTTTGGTTGTCGTCGCAATTCTCCATGAAGGAGAAGCTCCTACATCCTAGGGATGAAGAT
>QRFJ01000416.1:285737-313377 GCA_006176705.1 Cocos nucifera
AGAGCCCATTGAAAAGGCACCTTTAAGAAGATTCGATAGAGTATTACATCAATCGGATAGAAACTATGGTTTCTTGGTCTTGAATGGTGATCTTATTGAACTCGATGAGAACAATGAGGATCTGATCACCTACATGGATGCCATGCAGAGATTTGATTTTGATAAGTGGCTGAAAGCCATGAAGTCCGAAACGGAGTCCATGAAAGATAATAGTATATGGATACTGGTTGATCCACCTAAAAGGATAAAACCTATTGGGTGTAAGTGAATTTTCAAAAAGAAAAAGGATGTAGATGAAAAAGTGAAGATCTATAAAGTCCGTCTGGTTGTCAAGAAATATCATCAGCATTATGGTATTGACTATAATGAGATATTTTTTCAATGGCAATACTTAAGTCTATTCGGATCATGCTTGCAATAGTGGCATACCTAAACTATAAGATTAAGCAAATGGGTGTGAAGATAGCTTTTTTAAATGAAGAGCTGGATAAAGAGGTGTATATGATACAGCCTGAGGGTTTCATGTCCACAGATAAGTCCAAGGTGTGTAAGCTTCATAGATCCATCTATGGATTAAAGTAGGCATCGCGGAGTTAGAACATGCATTTTGATAAGATGACTAGAACGTATGGCTTCTTTAAGAATGGAGAGGAATCCTACATCTATAAATGGGCTAATTATTTTATAATAGTATTTTTTATATTGTATGTGGATGATATTCTCTTAATCAAGAATGACATTCCTGTACTACAAGAAATAAAGGTTTGGTTGTCGTCGCAATTCTCCATGAAGGAGAAGCTCCTACATCCTAGGGATGAAGATATATAGAGATAATATTTAAAAAATTGCTTGGATTGTCCCAGTCTACATACATTGATACCATGCTGAAGAAGTTCAATATGATGAATTTTAAGAAAGACTGTCTTTCGATAGGCCATGAGATTTTTTCTCTCGAAGAGGGATTGTCGATAACTCTTCAAGAGAGAGAGCGTATGGGTAGATACTATATGCTTCGATAGTGAATTCTATTATGTATGCCATGATGTGTACGAGATTGGATATGGCATTCTCACTAGGGGTAGTGAGTAGGTACTAGTCTTATCCGAATGAGAATCACTGGAGGTTGTAAAGACAAACTTAAAGTATTTAAAAAATACTAAGAACCAGTGGCTCATTTATGAAGATGCTAACTTAAAACTTGTAGGAAGTATGTTATAAGAGTTTCAAGCAACATATTATGGCTGATTCTATATGCGAGGTAAAGTATGTCATGGCCTTTGATGCTACGAAGGAAGTTGTATGGCTGCGAAAGTTCATCGATGAGCTGGAAATGTGGCATCCTTCTTAGATTGTCAAGTTTGCTTTACTATGACAAGCACTGGACGCCATAGCTCAAGCGAAAGAGTCGAAGCACATCAACGCACCAAACACATTCTGCATCATTGCCCATCTTGTACGAAAGATCGTGGAGCGAAGTGACGTCAATCTCTAAAGATCGATGGAAAGGAGAACATGGCCAACCCATTTACTAAAGCCCTAGGAATCAAAGAATTCGATAATCATAAATGGAAGATGGGAATACGATACTGTTTTGAATGGCTTTAGTCTAAGTGGGAGTTATTGAAAAATGTATCCTAAAGCCAATCATCTAAGTTGTAGATGGTTGAGCTGACTGTATATGTACTTAATTATATAATAAATAAAAATTATTATTTTAGTATTTTTCATCATTTTTGTGCATTTTTTCTATAATGAACTTTTCTATAATGAAGTCCTCAAGACTATTTAGACTCAACAAAGGAGATTTATTATCCAGTCCTCTAAACTTTTTGCGACCAAATGATACATTGTCACCTAGGGCAACAACATATCAAGTATAGGTCATTGTGTGCGCATATGTGTTGGTATCCTCTTAACCAAGGAATATGATATACTGGTATGGCATGCAGGTGAAGTATAGAGGATATATTTCATTGAACGTGATCCAACTATATATGCTCTCTCTATCAAGAGTTGTGCACAAAGGATATGGATATGTGTCCCTTAGACCTGAATCACCATAATGACTTATAAGTAACTGGCTGTTACTTAAGTGTCAAACTACCTGAATTTTTAATTTAGTAATGAAGGCTACTGGATGCAGTCAAGTACTTATTTTTATCAATGCATGAGTCAAGATGGGATTGACCCTCCAATTATTGGAGCAGATGCACACTATATTTCAATTTAGCAAAATCTTGGTCGAGATAGTCCATTCGATGGACACTGAATTTTAAATACACTGTAGATGATTTTTCAAGATTGATAGTTAAACCCTAGGTCATCTTTTAGCATTGAGGTTAAGGGATGAATTATATAGTAATCATATGTCACAGATTCATCGATATTGCATTACGACTATTCGACTTATTTGGACGTCGGGTATCATTGCTAGATGGTCACATTGATTGGTATAAAAAATTAGTTTCTATACTACCAGCTTAGGATTTGAACCTATGGGATCACACATAATAGAAGTTTTGATCTGATCTTGATGGCTGATTAAGATCCAATAATTTGGGACTCTGTGGTCAAGAGTTCCATTGGACTGGGACTCTATGACCAGGAGTCCCACTGGACTGAGACTCTATCTTTGTGGATTCCACTAGAATAGAACTCCAATTTCTACTTATCTGAGATGTCTGATCAAAAGTTTTACTAGTTCTAAGATCTATGATCGTAAGTTTCATTCATTTGAGATACTGAGTTCAAGAGTCCAACTGGTTTGAAACTCTTCGACTAAGAGTTTCATGCTGATGGAACTCTATTGTCTAGACACCCAATCTGATTGAGACTTCTAATATTATTGAAGGAATTAATTAATAATTTTGATTGTTGATTAGCTCAATTTGATTGAGCAATGAGGTTTGATCAAATCTAATTGAATTTGATTCAATTAGGATTGATCTGATTAGGTCATGAGATGACCTAATCGCTTAAGGAGATTTCGATCCTGATTTGATCAAAATTTAGATCTAATTAATTTTAATTTGATTAAAATTTTATTGGTTGGGATAAGTCTAATTTGGTTGGATTTAATCTGATCTAATTGGATCTAGATTAGTTGTTGGTTGAAAACAATTTGAAAGAGTCAAATAAAATTTGAATTAAACTCTCCCATGCGCCCATCACTTTTGACTTTTCCACACCCTTTCTCCATGCATATTATTTTTTGCATGAGAGTTTCCCACACGCAAAGGAGATCTGCACCTCCTCTACTTTCTCCATTTGACCTAGTCTAAGGATTGGACTAGTCAAATTTATGTTGAATTTTGAATTCAACTCAAGCTGTTAGATGTTTGAACTTTTCCCTTACCCTATCTACACTCCCCACGCCCACTTGAGAATTCATGCAACTTTTTTTTTGTGTTTTCTAAGTGTGGACATGTAGCAGAAGAGTTCTTCTATAGCCAAAACACTCTAGGTAGGCGTTGGAGAAAGGATAGATTAGTTGCTTGAATTTTGAATTCAAGCAATTTGTTAAAGCCTCTCATTCTCTTCACCTTATCTTATCCACACACATTTCCCATCAATTCATGCAATAAAATGTGAAAAATTAAGGGCTTGCATGAGGACTCTGAGAGGGTTCATGAGGATTTTTTGAGAGAGAGAAAGATAGAGAGGGGTGCAAGACTAGGCATGAAAAATTCCAAGGTGAGAGGGTGTGTCTTCCTATGCAAACTTCTATCTCTCATGCCACCTAATTTTTTTTTCACTTGGATGTCCACTTCAGATACAATCTAAGTGGGTTTCTATAGAAAAAAAAAGTCCTCTATCCGTGAAAATCTGTTTCAAGATAAAATCCAAATAAGGAAGGTGTGAGAGCATTTTTGGGGCATCAGGGTTTTTTGAGTGTGCAAAACCTAGAGTTGGGACTCAGGGTTGGATAGAGAGATTGAGCGCTGTAAGTATCTGATCATCACCAAATTTGATATACCACCTCATCATTCTCCAAAGTCCATCTTTTGATTTTTTGGAGCATCTGAAAGATCAAAAAGAAGATGATCGATTGAATCGATCGAGATCAGCCATCGAAGGCCCGCGAGGAGCTAGCACTCTAGTGGAGATGATCGGAATTCAGGAGCTCTATGTGGACCATTCGTAAAGGTTGGACAAGTGTGTGGGCTATAGCATGACAACAAGGCTTCCTCCTACAGATTCAGATCATGGAGATTATTACTTGCGTAAAGGTATTGTGTTCTAAACATAAGTCGATCAGCGAATATGATTTGCTGATTCGATCTATTTAAATTTTTTAATACATATTAGCATGTCTAGATCTTGAGGTAGGATTTAATATCTCTTCTGGGGTGTATGGCTTCTTTAAGAATGGAGAGGAATCCTACATCTATAAATGGGCTAATTATTTTATAATAGTATTTTTTATATTGTATGTGGATGATATTCTCTTAATCAAGAATGACATTCCTGTACTACAAGAAATAAAGGTTTGGTTGTCGTCGCAATTCTCCATGAAGGAGAAGCTCCTACATCCTAGGGATGAAGATATATAGAGATATATTTAAAAAATTGCTTGGATTGTCCCAGTCTACATACATTGATACCATGCTGAAGAAGTTCAATATGATGAATTTTAAGAAAGACTGTCTTTCGATAGGCCATGAGATTTTTCTCTCGAAGAGGGATTGTCCGATAACTCTTCAAGAGAGAGAGCGTATGGGTAGAATACTATATGCTTCGATAGTGAATTCTATTATGTATGCCATGATGTGTACGAGATTGGATATGGCATTCTCACTAGGGGTAGTGAGTAGGTACTAGTCTTATCCGAATGAGAATCACTGGAAGGTTGTAAAGACAACTTAAAGTATTTAAAAAATACTAAGAACCAGTGGCTCATTTATGAAGATGCTAACTTAAAACTTGTAGGAAGTATGTTATAAGAGTTTCAAGCAACATATTATGGCTGATTCTATATGCGAGGTAAAGTATGTCATGGCCTTTGATGCTACGAAGGAAGTTGTATGGCTGCGAAAGTTCATCGATGAGCTGGAAGTGGCATCCTTCTTAGATTGTCAAGTTCTGCTTTACTATGACAGCACTGGAGCCATAGCTCAAGCGAAAGAGTCGAAGGCACATCAACGCACCAAACACATTCTGCATCATTGCCATCTTGTACGAAAGATCGTGGAGCGAAGTGACGTCAATCTTCTAAAGATCGATGGAAAGGAGAACATGGCCAACCCATTTACTAAAGCCCTAGGAATCAAAGAATTCGATAATCATAAATGGAAGATGGGAATACGATACTGTTTTGAATGGCTTTAGTCTAAGTGGGAGTTATTGAAAAATGTATCCTAAAGCCAATCATCTAAGTTGTAGATGGTTGAGCTGACTGTATATGTACTTAAATTATTATAATAAATAAAATTATTATTTTAGTATTTTCATCATTTTTGTGCATTTTTCTATAATGAACTTTTCTATAATGAAGTCCTCAAGACTATTTAGACTCAACAAAGGAGGATTTATTATCCAGTCCTTAAACTTGTTTGCGACCAAATGATACATTGTCACCTAGGGCAACAACATATCAAGTATAGGTCATTGTGTGCCATATGTGTTGGTTATCCTCTTAACCAAGGAATATGATATACTGGTATGGCATGCAGGTGAAGTATAGGGATATATTTCATTGAACGTGATCCAACTATATAGCTCTCTACTATCAAGAGTTGTGCACAAAGGATATGGATATGTGTCCTTTAGACCTGAGATCACCATAATGACTTATAAGTAACTGGCTGTACTTAAGTGTCAAACTACCTGAATTTTTAATTTAGTAATGGAAGGCTACTGGATGCAGTCAAGTACTTATTTTATCAATGCATGAGTCAAGATGGGATTGACCCCTCCAATTATTGGAGCAGATGCATCACTATATTTCAATTTAGCAAAATCTTGGTCGAGATAGTCCATTCGATGGACACTGAATTTTAAAATACACTGTAGATGATTTTTCAAGATTGATAGTTAAACCCTAGGTCATCTTTTAAGCATTGAGGTTAAGGGGATGAATTATATAGTAATCATATGTCACAGATTCATCGATATTGCATTACGACTATTCGACTTATTTGGACGTCGGGTATCATTGCTAGATGGTCACATTGATTGGTATAAAAAATTAGTTTCTATACTACCAGCTTAGGATTTGAACCTATGGGATCACACATAATAGAAGTTTTGATCTGATCTGATGGCTGATTAAGAGTCCCAATAATCTGGGACTCTGTGGTCAAGAGTTCCATTGGACTGGGACTCTATGACCAGGAGTCCCACTGGACTGAGACTCTATCTTTGTGGATTCCACTAGAATAGAACTCCAATTTCTACTTATCTGAGACTGTCTGATCAAAAGTTTTACTAGTCTAAGATTCTATGATCGTAAGTTTCATTCATTTGAGATACTGAGTTCAAGAGTCCAACTGGTTTGAAACTCTTCGACTAAGAGTTTCATGCTGATGGAACTCTATTGTCTAGACACCCATCTGATTGAGACTCTAATATTATTGAAGGATTAATTAATAATTTGATTGTTGATTAGCTCAATTTGATTGAGCAATGAGGTTTTGATCAAATCTAATTGAATTTGATTCAATTAGGATTGATCTGATTAGGTCATGAGATGACCTAATCGCTTAAGGAGATTCGATCCTGATTTGATCAAAATTTAGATCTAATTAATTTTTAATTTGATTAAAATTTTATTGGTTGGGATAAGTCTAATTTGGTTGGATTTAATCTGATCTAATTGGATCTAGATTAGTTGGTTTGGTTGAAACCAATTTGAAAGAGTCAAATAAAATTTGAATTTAAACTCTCCCATGCGCCCATCACCTTTGACTTTTCCACACCCTTTCTCCATGCATATTTATTTTTGCATGAGAGTTTCCCACACCAAAAGGAGATCTGCACCTCCTCTACTTTCTCCATTTGACCTAGTCTAAGGATTGGACTAGTTCAAATTTATGTTGAATTTTGAATTCAACTCAAGCTGTTAGATGTTTGAACTTTTCCCTTACCCTTATCTACTTCCCACGCCCACTTGAGAATTCATGCAAACTTTTTTTTGTGTTTTCTAAGTGTGGACATGTAGCAGAAGAGTTCTTCTATGCATCAAACACTCTAGGTAGGCGTTGGAGAAAGGATAGATTAGTTGCTTGAATTTTGAATTCAAGCAATTTGTTAAAGCCTCTCATCCTCTTCACCTTATCTTATCCACACACATTTCCCATCAAATTCATGCCAATAAAATGTGAAAAATTAAGTGGGCTTGCATGAGGACTCTGAGAGGGTTCATGAGGATTTTTTGAGAGAGAGAAAGATAGAGAGGGGTGCAAGACTAGGCATGAAAAATTCCAAGGTGAGAGGGTGTGTCTTCCTATGCAAACTTCTATCTCTCATGCCACCTAATTTTTTTTTTCACTTGGATGTCCACTTCAGATACAATCTAAGTGGGGTTTCTATAGAAAAAAAAGTCCTCTATCCGTGAAAATCTGTTTCAAGATAAAATTCCAAATAGGGAAGGTGTGAGAGCATTTTTGGGGCATCAGGGTTTTTGAGTGTGCAAAACCCTAGAGTTGGGACTCAGGGTTTGGATAGAGAGATTGAGCGCTGTAAGTATCTGATCATCACCAAATTTGATATACCACCTCATCATTCTCCAAAGTCCATCTTTTGATTTTTTGGAGCATCTGAAAGATCAAAAAGAAGATGATCGATTGAATCGATCGAGATCAGCCATCGAAGGCCCCGGCGAGGAGCTAGCACTCTAGTGGAGATGATCGGAATCAGGAGCTCTATGTGGACCATTCGTAAAGGTTGGACAAGTGTGTGGCTATAGCATGACAACAAGGCTTCCTCCTACAGATTCAGATCATGGAGATTATCTACTTGCGTAAAGGTATTGTGTTCTAAACATAAGTCGATCAGCGAATATGATTTGCTGATCGATCGTATTTAAATTTTTTAATACATATTAGCATGTCTAGATCTTGAGTAGGATTTAATGATCTGATCATTGCATGCAGTAGATTAATATTTGATTAATTTTTGCTTCCATTGCCATTTAATTTGAAAAAAAATTTAAAAATGCATGCTTTAATCCTGCTCGATTTTCAACAAAAAAATTCAGAATAATTTTTATTCAATTAAAAATTCATATATTAGTACAAAATTAGCTCAACCATCAATAGATTGATGATTGGCTTTGGGACACTATTTCCAACACCAAGACCCTATTTCATTCAAATGCCAACTTTACTTATAAAATAGAAGAAATTCTAAAAATACAGCTCCACCCAGCAGCCCCTACAGACTACCAGAGGAGAGAAGAGCTTCAAAGCCCCCTCTCTTCCTCTCTCGGCATCTCTCCCTGCCCTCCCTCCCTCCCCCTCTCTCTCTCCCCCCTGCACTCTCTCTTTTGGCCGAGCCTCTATTTCATTCAAAATACGGCTCTACCCAATGAGACTTGTGGACAACTAGAGGAGGAAAGGAGGGCTTCTGAGTCTCCTCTCTCCCTCTCCTGCCATCTCTCTTTCTCCTCTCTCTTTCTTCCTTTTCTCCTTCTTCTCTGATTTTCTATGTCGATACATGTCAGAATGGCATGGCACGATATGGTACAATACCATACTGCTAGCCTATCGGTATGGGTGCCGATTTTGGTATTGCGGACCTTGATGGAGAACCTTTCTTATTTTCCATCATTACTCAAGTAATTATATCTATGCATTTCTATAAATATGAGTTTGATTAAGGAGATCTAGGAAGACAGATGACCATAAATCTGAAGGGCAATAGTTAGATATCTGACTCTATGGATATGGTCTTAGATATAAATAAATGGTGGGCAGCATTTGGGAAAGCTGACCCCAAGTAAATGGATATTTCCTACCTTTTTGTCTAGCAACATATAGTTCTTACCTGTTTGTAAGCTTATAATTTAAAAATTACTCAATATGCCAGCAAAATTTGTATTGAATTTTATACAACACTGATGCCATATTTTGCTTCCAAATTTTGGTTGTATATGTGATGCAGATCCTAACTTGAGACCACTTTTACGAAACTTCTTTAAGAATGTTGCAATCGATTCCTCTGAACTGAATTGTTGTTCCACAGGCAGTGATTTGAAAAGACTTGATCCAAATATTGGTTGTATACATGATGAAGATTCTAACTCGAGATCTCTTTTAGGAAACTTCTTTAAGAATGTTGCAGTTGATTCCTCTGAACCGAATTATTGTTCCACAAGTGGTTATCTAGAAAGACTTGTCAAGGAGACTGAAGGTAGAAATCTTTGCAAGCATCTATAATTATTGGTATGCTTAGGTTATCCTAGAAGTGATTTGGAAGCATTATGTGAAGAAGCTGCAATGATGCCATTTAGAGAACTAGGTCCGCAAAGCATTCTTAAAATGAAAGTGAATCAAGTGGCTATAGATCTCTTTACTATCTTTTTGTGCATTTCTTCAAATCTACAACTTTTAGAGGATCATTCTCTCTTTTCATTTCCACTATTTTTCATGCTTTTTTTCTCTGTTGGAGAGTCAATATCTAGTATCTACCTGATCAAATGAATTCATACACAAAAATAAAAATATCATGTGCATTCACAAGTGGACAATGCTTACTTATAGTGATGATGTCATGCTCCCAACCCAAAATCATAAGCCAAGGCCATGGCAATCACTGCATACTCATGGAGAACTTTTCCCATGAGCATGCAAAGTATCTCATCATGATATCATAAAGCAAAAGCAAAATAAAATTTAAATAATTAATATACAAATTTAATTCAAATAACTAAATCAAGTATCCTATAAAATAATATTATATAATTTTTTATCAACTTCAATAAATTCCAATCTAAAATAAAGATATTAAATTTTATTTTTAATTCACTCTCCTATATTGAATACTCGAGTTAAGCTGGTTCTCTAAATCTATAAAAATAATAAAATATTAAATAATGAGTTAGACAGTCTAGTAAGCAATATATATTGTAGCTAGATAAATCCAACAATAATAATATACTAAAAATAAGCAAGCAAAATGCATCAAGTTAAAATATATAATACTAATCAAAATAAGATTCATATAAATTTATTTTTATTTATAAATTGATATTTTTTAAAACATCATGTTCATCTTGATATCTATAAACTAAATTAAAGTACCAGCACATAACTCCCACTAGTAGAATATCAAATTACTAGCATTTAATCATCCTACTAGTAAGGTATCAAAATAACAGCATACAACCCCTACTAGTAAAGTATCAAAGTATCAGCATTTAACCATCCAATTGATAGAATATTAAAGTGCTAATGTTTAATCGCCCCACTGACAGAATATCAAAGTACTAGCATTTAACCTCCACTAGCAAGGTTTGATACATAATTTGGCTATGAGTCAAAATTTATCTCAAACTAATACACTTTCCTCAAGAACATATTTCATATTCCAAATTGAATAATTCATAAAACCACATGATATCAAAATCAATTAGTATGATTCATATAAAATTCAATACATTGGATCATAAATCACTTAGGTGACATTTGGTACCATTTTCTATTTTTGGTTTTTTATTTTTAAAAATTTAAAAATATTTTATTTTGTATCCTATTTTTTAAAACTTATTTAAAAACCAACTACACCAAATACTATTATTTTTTGAAAATGAATAAAATAGAAATACATGCACCTTGAATTATAAAGTTCAAAATATAAATATGTAAAAAATTAAAAATACAATTAGTTTAGAATCAAAATTCAACCATGAAATGATAGAAAACATGAGTATGATCAAATCCAACAAAAATATAAAAAACACATGCATGTACGGGCAGAACTATGAAATAAATGCCTATTGTAACTATTCCATAATTATTTTGCGATGCGATCTCAAACATTAGCCATTTGACGAAGTTGGCTTGAATTAACATTAATACTAACTTAGTCAGAAGTGCTTGGTCCATCATTCCTATGGTTGTCTTCCAACTCAACATTTTCATCTGCATACTCTATGAACAAAGGATCTTCTCATGAATACATTCTAATAAAGTTATAAATAGCGTAACAAGCAAGAGCTATATATTTTTGTTTCTTTAAGTCATATGTAGGCATTGCTTCAAGAATAGCAAAATGAGCTTTTAACACACCAAAATAATGTTCAATGATATTACGCAATGATCAATGTTTATAGTTAAATATATCCTCTGGATCTTATGGATTTTGTCCTTATTGATAATCAAGTGATAGCGCTCTCCATGATATGGTGTAAGAAATCCAAGCAAGTTGGTGTAGCCGGAATCAATCACATAATATTTTCCTCAAGGAGGCATCAAAAAATTATTTTTTGGACTAGTTATAGTTTCTAAAAAAATTCTAGAATCATTTGCAATTCCTTCCCAACCAGTCATAAGAAATATAAATCACATATCAAATGAATATGCGCACATTATATTTTGAGTGGTTGCAATCTTCTTTCCTCTATAGGGAATTTGCTTATCAATCAAAAAACATGCAAAAATATGAGTACCAACAATAGCCTCTACACATTTCTATCATTTGAAAAAAACTATAACAATATTAGTTGAGTTTTATTATAGAATAGTAATTTGATATAATATAAATGAGTGAATAAAAAAAATACCTTGAAGAATGGACAGTATTTTGGATCGTTTCTTATTTCTGGAAGAATTTCATCAAATGAGAGAGGAACAATGATATCATTGGCAAGTGAGCAGACAGCATATAAAACTATCTTAAAATATTTGGAGGTTGTTTCGATAGAATATTGAAATCGATCTCCAACAACTCGATGTCGCTCATTTTGAGTTATAATGAATAAAAAATTACCACTTGTTCTTAAATTGAAATAAATTTTGAAGCTTTTATCTTACCTCTTTGCTTTAACTCCTCACAAAATTGGATAAAACATGGTCGTTCCATTCAAAATAATTGATAGCATGTCATGGGATGACCATTTAATACTTCAACCACCCACTCATTGAAGGAAAAATCTATTTTTCTGGCACAGGATCGTTTAGATCTGATTAGATCTGAAGAAATATTTTAAAAAAATTTTCTAAAATCCTAATCAGATCTAAGACTTCTCAGATTTGATCATAAAGATCTGATATTAAATATTAAAAATAAAATTAAATTAGATTTAATTTTAAGTACCTGATTTGGTAATCTAATTATCCTAAGATGATCTTGTTGATTCCTAAGGTTCAGAAAGGAGCCACGCACGCACCTAGCCTCTATCGGTATCCACTCGGATAGGATTTGAACATCTTCTTCTCATGAATTTCTCCTCCAAAAATTAGATCTGATTTAAAAAGCCTTTAAAATAACTTCTGAGGGCAGCCTATTCGTCTCACGAACACCATCGTATAGATGCTGAATCTTGTGCCAAAAACCTTGGATCTTCAACTCATATTTGTGCCTAACTTTTTAGGCATATAGAAGAGAGGGAGAGAGAGGATAGAGGTGGTGTGGATATCAGAGACAAGGCTCCTTTAGGTGTGGAAAAAATAAATTACGTTGAGACAATTTTGTGAGAAGAGTTCTTATACTAGACATAGCGCCATAAAGAGTTCCTTTTTGACCAAAAACCTTATTAATTTGATCATTGAAACTTCTGAACCTAATCTCCACAAAAAACACTAGATCTCATTTGGTTTTGACACCAAAAATCCATCTGAAAGGTGGCGGCATGAAAGGATAAGGAAGAGTCCATGTGCATCTAGGATTCTTCCCTTAAGAGTTTGATCCAAATCAAACTCTATCAAAACCCAGTCTAGGTATCTCCAAAAATCATGAAATTTTGCACATCCAAAGTATAACTCATGCCCTATCAGATATCCAAAAATAAAAAAAATAATTTTTAAAAAAAAATTTAAAATTCTCTGATCACGTGACCCTCAATTCTCTCAATTGGGTCAACTATTGACCCTAGTCCAATTGCACTAGGAATGAATTTAATTTTCATAATTAATCTAACATAGACTTATTTCAGTTAGACGAAAATAAACTCATTCAAGATACAAAAATGAGTAAAATCAAATTTGACTCGATTGTGATGAATCAAAAAGATTACAGAAGGAGAAAGTCAGGCTCAATCGTGTGCTTGCACGATTACCTTGACCTGATTGGATCTAATCAAAATCAATCGAACTAAGTTAGCTCAATTGATGACATTCAGATCCAAATCCTTGTTTGTGTAATCCAATTAGATTCAGTTTCATATGGTAATGAGATATATCATGATCTTCATCATCGATATCATCGAAACATCTTTTGATGGATCAGAACTTTTCTGATTTATACAATTAGAATGATCGATCATCAAAACTATTCTAATTGCTTCCAAAATCCACCAGTGACACCTATTAGTATATGGTGGCAACCCATTAGAACTGAAAGTGAACCTCTTGGTGCAGCTACCTGTGTGATTGGTTTTTCTATCTTGAGCTCCGATAGGATTAGGGTTAAGGTAAACTCGTCAAACCCAATATCCATCATATAAATTAATCATTCGATTTGAGTCCTATGTGAAATCCTTTATAAAAACTCTTTCTATCATCTTCACTCTACCATGGCTATGGGCTTATGGACTCAATTCTCATGATCATCATAGGGCTACTCCTCATCTACCAAGGTAGATAGATCCCTTATTGGTACAATCTAATTCCTATAATGAACGTACTATAGCCAATATATATCTTAGGATTTCGAATAGCTAGGAGCTCGAGTTATGATGTAGTCAAACTACAACACCCTCAAGATGAATTATCGATGCACCTCAGATCAAAGAACCAGACACACTACTGCAACATCGAGCCAGTCATCGACGAGAAGGTAGACTTTCTTATGAATGCTCGAGGTGGTCACGCTCAGTGCCCTCGTTCTCTAACGAGTATCTGTACTCTCACTCCGATGTCTCCTCACTGTAAACTCAGAACTCATCTACTCAAAGAAAGCGATCGTACACCAACCTTTCGGATCAATTACCATCCTCGTAATGATCCTACAGTCGGGAGCAGTTTATGAGTTAACTATAAAAATTCATGTCTTAAATTTTCAACTCTTTGAAAATATGAATTGTCATTACCATTAACTCAAAGGATGTATCACATACACTTTAAATACACACTATGATAGAAAATAATCTTTTTATTAATTTATAGTCAAAATTATAAGATTGTCCTTAGAAGTGTATTACAAGTGTTAGCCAATCTGGCTTCTAAGGTACACATCTAACAAACTCCCACTTGACCTAAAACCAATTGGCTATAAATCTAAATCCCATCTTCTCAAGGTGGGCTTCGATCTTCTGTTGGTCTAAAGGCTTTGTCAGTGGATCTGCCGCATTGTCCATGGAGTTAACTCTCTTGACCTCGATGTAACCCTTCTCAAGGTAATCACGGATAAGGTGGAATCATCACTCGATGTGCTTGGATTTTTGGTGAAACCTCGACTCCTTAGCTAGGACTATGGTGCCATTATTGTCGATGTACAGAGGGACGGCATTTGATGGCATCACTTTGAGTTCTATAGCGAACTTCTTATACCAGAATGCCTTCTTTGCCGCTTTCGATGCAGCGATGTACTCTGCTTTCATGGTGGAATCTGCTATCATAGTCTGCTTAGAACTTTTCTAATTGATAGCACCACCATTACACACAAATAAACTACTAGATGTCAACTTTCGATCATTTATATCAAACATAAAATCTGAGTCTGTATAACCCTAGATCTGAAGTTCTCCATTACCAAAAATCAAGAACATATCCTTAGTCCTTCTCAAGTACTTAAGGAAATATTTTACAGAAGTTCAGTACTCTTCACCTAGATTTGACAGATATCTGCTCGTGATACTCACAGCATAGGTGATATCAGGTCGTGTATATAGCATGGCGTACATGAGGCTTTCTATTATCGAAGCATAAGGGATCTTGCTCATGCGTTCAGTCTCCTAAGGTGTGTTGTGACACATCTTCTTTGAGAGATGAATGCTATGTCTGAAGGATACCAATCCCCTCTTAGAGTTTTTCATACTAAACCTCTTTAGTACCTCCTCTATGTATATCTTCTGTGAGAGACCCAGCATCCTATTCGGTCTATCCCTATAGATCTTAATTTCTAAAATAAAGAATGCTTCTCTAAGGTCTTTCATAGAGAACTCTTTTGATAACTATATTTTAACTATGATCAACATAGAAATATCATTCTCAATAAGAAGGATGTCATCCACGTACAATACGAGAAAGACAACAGCACTTCCACTGACCATTTTGAATACACACGATTTCTCCTCATTCTTTGATGAAATCCAAATAATTTTGATCACATCATTGAAAATGAGTATTCCAGCTCCGAGATGCTTGCTTAAGTCCATATATGGATCTTTGCAGCTTGCATACCTTATGATCATCATCACTGGATGTGAAATCCTAGCGGCTGTTCTATATAGATATCTTCCTCAAGATATCCATTTAAGAATGTCATTTTCACATCCATTTGCCATATTTCATAATCGAAATAGACTGCAACAGCAAGCAATATGTGGATGAATTTTAGCATAGCTACTGGTGAAAAGGTATCCTGATAGTCAATGCCTTCGCACTTGACTATAACCTTTTGCCACTAATCTAGCCTTTGAATGTCTCCACATTTTCCATCTGCACCAATCTTTCTCTTGTAGATCCATTTACACCCAATAGGTACTATACCTTCTGGTGGATCTACCAAGGTCCAGACTTGGTTTGAGTGCATATTGAGTCAATTTCTGACTTCATTGCCTCTAACCATTTCTTGGAGTCGATATCTAATATCGTCCTCATTATAGGTTTTGGGATCATCACCATGAACCCCATTACTTTATGAGGAAAATTTTCTCTACATCCTCTAAAATAGTACCTAAGTACCTTTCAGAGGATGAAAAATCCTTTTTGATCTACGAGGTGGAGGAGGTAGTGATTGGATTGGCTCAACCTGATTTGGTTTCCATTTAGGGTCCTTAGCTCATTGCTCTTGTGAGACTTTCTCCTCGAGCTTGATCTGCTTTCCAATGCCACCATCTTGAATAAACTATTTTTCAAGAAAGATGACATGTCGACTCACAATCACATTATGGTCTTCCGAAATATAGAAATAATATCCTAATGACTCTTTAGGATATCCTATGAATCAAGCTCTAAAGGACCTATACTCTAACTTGTCCGCTTGTTATCTTTTGACATGAGCCGGACAATCCCAAATTCTGAGATGACTCAGACTTGATTTCTTACCATGCCATATCTCATACGGTGTGGTAGGAATGGTTTTAGAGGAAATCATATTCAGTAAATATATAGCAGCATTAGACTATGTCCCCAAAGAAACTTAGGAAGGTCCGTAAAGCTCATCATAGATCGGACCATATCTAATAAGGTCTGATTTCTTCGTTCTAAAATTCTATTGAGTTGAGGTGTTCCAGGTGGAGTCCATTGAGAGACTATATCATTTTGCTTGAGATAGTCTAAAAGTTTTTGACTAAGGTATTCACCTCCTCGATCTGATCGAAGAATCTTAATGGATTTTTCAGTTTATTTTTCTACTTCATGTCTGAATTCTTTGAACTTTTCAAAAGCTTCAGACTTGTATGTCTCATAAGATACACATACCCATACCTAGATAAATCATCGATAAAGATTATGAAGTAGACAAAGTTGCCTCTAGCCGGCACATCAAATGGGCCGCACACATCAGTATGTACTAGGGCAAGAAGATCCGTGGCCCTTTTTCCCATGTCCTACAAAAGGAAGCTTAGTCATTTTGCCATGAAGACATGATTCATAAATTGGATATGACTCGAAAGTCAATGGACTCAATAGTCCAAATTTTTTTAATTTGTTAACCCTATCTTCTGCTATATGACCTAGCTTAAGGTGCCATAGATACCTATCATTTGGACTATCCCTAGGTCATTTTGATCCTTATGGCATTCACATTTTGCTCGATATTAAAAATAGATACATCAATATGTAACTGATAAAGATCCATTTAATAAGAAAACCACTTGCAATTTTATTTCTTTCATAAAGAATATTACAATGGTCCTTAAGAAAACTAATTACATAGCCTTCTAATGCTAAACATGAAATAGAAATCAAATTCCTGCTTGCTGCAGGCACATAATAACAGTCTTTAAGAACTAAGTCTAAACCTAGATGATAGAGGGTAGATTTTCCATGGCCACTGCAGCAACTCTTGCTCCATTTTCGATGCGTAGGATCATCTCACCATCCCTCAGCCTCCTGCTATCCTCAAGATCCCTACATAGAAGTGCACAAGTGAGCACTAGAACCAGAGTCAAGCACCCAACTGGATGCAGAAGAAACCATAAGGTTAGACTCAATAACGAGCATACCTCCAGAAGGACCTGCCTCCTTCTTATTCTTCAGGGTGGCCAGGTATAAGTAGGGCAGTTCTGCTTTCAGTGGCCATCAGTGTTGCAATGAAAATACTTTTCTTTGTCAGCGGCCTTCTTCTTCAGCTCTGCCTTTTTCTTCTTTCCTCCTTCCATCCTTCTGCTTTTTCACAGACTTCTTCTTCTTTCCAAAAGACTTTCTCTTGGAAGAAGTCTGCATTCCATAGCAAGTACTGAGCCTTTAGAACCTTTCATAGAAAGCTCAGCAGTAACCAGCATGTTCATAAGTTCGGCCAGAGTAATTTTGAAGTTTATGCATATGGTAGTTTCATGATGAACTGCCCATATGCATCAGTCAAGGATTGCAGAATTATATCATTCTGCATAGATCCAAGTCCAACTTCACACCGAGCTTCTCAAGCTCTTCCAAGTCCTTGATCATCATCAGACAATGATCTTGGACTGACTGCCCATCATGCATCTTAGCCTTAAAAAGTCATTTAGTGACTTGATACTTGGCTGCGCGACTCTGTTCACCAAACATCTCTTGTAGGTGAGCCAACATTTGGTGAGCAGTCTTGATATCTTCATGTTGGCGCTGAAGCTCATCAGACATCGAGCCCAATATGTATATCTGGCCTTGTTATCTTCATCCATCCACTTTTCCAGAGATGCTCTCTGTTCAGTGGATGGACAGGCTGGTAAGGTGGGAGGATCCTGGTCCAATACATGAGTTAACTTCTCGAAATCCAAAATAATTTTGAAGTTTTGGAGCCAATCCTTGTAATTGGGTCCGGTCAGTCTATGGGTGTCCAGGATTCATGCTAGTGGGTTGGATGCAGACATTTTTCTATAGAGAGTCAAAGTTTCTAGTTAGATATTATAATTAAGACTTAACCAATTTATTTAAAAATTTTATTTTTTTAAATAAATTAGCTTCCACTATTTTCTCGGATCCCTACACTCCTCTGTAGAGATGCAAAAATCTTCCATGATTAATGATTTCTAGTGGATGGTGCGGTCCCACCAACTGACTCATCACCTCACCTAACAGTTATTGGTGATGGGTTAGCCAATGAGTGAACAACTCTTGTTCAATGATTCTCTAATCATGGTGCACCCAAACTTGATCTCTAATTCATGAATCTCACCATGTCCAAAATATTGATCCACTCCTTAGTTAAGTCAGACCCACCATTTGCATAGATTGGATTCCTAATTGAGTCTCTCACCGTATCCAAAATATTGAGCCCAATCCATCCTCCAGCCTGTAGCATCCAATGCCTAATAGACATGGTTGCATCTTTTCGGTGCAACTGAACCACTGTAACCAGCCGAGAACAATCAACCCCAGGAAGGGCCCGCACATCTACAATGGTGGAAGACCTTAGACTTAATCTTTTCTTAGGAAGATTTGATTTAGGTCTCATTAAACTAGACTTGACATAGTCATAACCATTATGACTAACCTAGTGGCATGGGTTAGCTCGGATTATTAGCCACCTCAGATCAGAACTGAGTCAACAAACATGGCCAGGTAAGTGAGATCGGTGGAAGGGATATGCCATTAACTCGACAAGAATGCATTCGAGTCGAGTAGCTCCCAATTAAAAATCAGTCGATCGTATCTGCCAAACTTACCTTAGACACCAAATTATTGAGCCAGAACCAATCGGATTAGCCTACAATCCAGACTCTAACCACTGAGCCTAATTAGGTCTTAGCTTGATCGATCACTCACATGTGACTCGATCTTGACCCAGACTTAATCCTATTAGGCTGGTCAATTTAAGCACTTTTGATCCCATCTAACCAACTCTTGATTCGGTTTGATCAACCGCTTAGACCTAATTGAGCTACCCAAGCCCGAACCCAATTTTATGAATATGTCTTAGATCTAAAATTCTCAATTTTAGACCTAATTATTTCATAATCTTAATTCTTAATTAAGTTTAGGGTTCATAAATAAAATATGTAAATAAAATCCTAGGATTTCAGGATCTAGGGTTTTGCAGAAAATAAGTTTTGAATTTTTGATTAAGGACGAACGCGCAGCACCCCTACACATCATAAGAACACCCCATCGAATGGAAGGAGAGGGCCTTTAAATCCTACTTTGTTCTTATGATCGGACGGCCAAGGAGAATGCCTTAATCAAAAATATAATTAAACTACAAAACTAGTTAGATCTACATCATATATCTCATATATAAAATTAATAATCTAACTTAATATATGTTTGCATACATCTCATGTATCATCATATCATATGCATATTTTTAGATCTAAATTATCTCATAAATCATCTAAAAAATTAAATTTAAATTTGATCATATCAAAATAAAATTTATTCTAGATAATTTGTAGAACTATTCTACAACTAGTCTAAACATGCATATTATCATATCTCATATGAATAATCAAAAATTAAATAAATTTATTTTTTATTTTTTAGATCTTAATTATAATAATTATAATATTAAAAAATAAAAATTAAATATATTTAAAATTATATTTAATTAAATTAATAATATGATTATATTAGACTACACATAGAACTATTCTATTCTCAGTCTAGTCATGCATCTCATACATATTAGATCTAAATAATTTAATTTTAATTTTTTAATTTTAGATATAATCATATCTGATGTGACATCTAAAACTTTTTAATATTAGATAAAAAATAAAAATAAAAATAGATCTAAAATAAATCTGAAGGACTACAACCTGACTCTGATACCAGTTGAAGAAAAAATCTATTTTTCTGGCACAGGATCGTTCAGATCTGATTGGATCTGAAGAAATATTTTAAAAAAAATTTTCTAAAATATTAATCAAATTTGAGATTTTTTGAATTTGATCATAGAAATTTAATATTAAAAGTTAAAAATAAAATTAAATCAGATTTAATTTTAAGTACCTAATTTGGTAATCTAATTATTCTGCGATGATCTTGTTGATTCCTGAGGTTCTGGAAGGAGCCACGCACATGCCTAGACTCTACCAGTATCCACTCATGTAAGATTTAAACATATTCTCCTCATAAATCTTTTCTCCAAAAATTAGATCTGGATTTGATTTGAAAAGCCTTCAAAATGACTTCTGAGGGCAGCCTGTTCGTCTTACGAACATCGTCATGTAGATGCTGAATCTTGTGCCAAAAATCTTAGACCTTCAACTCAGATTTGTACCTAACTTTTTAGACATGTAGAAGAGAGCGAGAGAGAGGATAAAGGAGGTATGGATATTAGAGAAAAGGCTCCTTTGGATGTGGGAAAAATAAATTATGTTGAGGTAATTTCGTGAGAAGAGTTCTTATACTTGACATAGCACCATAAAGAGTCTTTTTTTGAATAAAAACCTTATTAATTCAACTATTGGGACTTTTGGATCTGATCTCTATGAAAAGCCCCAGATCCCATCTAATTTTGATGCCAAAAATCCATCTGAAAGGTGGCGGCATGAAAGGATAAGGAAGAGTCCATGTGCGTCTAGGACTCTTCCCTCAAAAGTTTGATCCAAATTAAGCTCTATCAAAACCTAGTCTAGGTAACTCTAAAAATCATAAAATTTTGTACATCTAAAGTATAACTCTTACCCTATCACATAACTAAAAATCAAAGTAAAATAATTTTTAAAAAAATTACTAAAATTCTCTGATCATGTGACCCTCAATTCTCTTAATTGGGTCAACTATTGACCCTAGTCCAATTGCACTAGGAATGAATTTAATTTTCATAATTAATCTGACCTAAACTTATTCCAGTCAGATGAAAATAAATTTATTCAAGATACAAAAATAAGTCAAATCAAATTTAACTCGATTGTGATGAATTAGAAAAATTACAGAAGGAGAAAGTCAGACTCAATCGTGTGCTAGCATGATTACCTTGAACCTGATTGGATCTAATCTAAGTCAATCGAACTAGGTAAGCTTAATTGATGACATGCAAACCCAAACTCTTGTTTGTGTGATCTAGTTAGGTTCAATTTCGTATGATAATGAGACATGTTGTGATCTCCATCATCAATATCATCGAAATACCTTTCGATGGACCAGAACTTTTCTAATTCATACAATTAGAATAATCGATCATCAAAATTATTCTAATTACTCTCAAAATCCACCAGTGACACCTAGCAGTATATGGTGGCAATTCATCAGAATTGAAAGTGAACCTCTTGGTGCAGCTACCTTTGTGATTGGGTTCTTCTATCTTGAGCCCTGATAGGATTAGGATTAAGGTGAACTAGTCAAACCTAATATTCGTTATATGAATTAATCATTCGATTCGAGTCCTATATGAAATCCTTTATAGAAACTCTTTCTATCATCTTCACTCTACTATAGCCATGGACTTATAGACTCAATTCTCATAATCATCATAGGGCTACTCCTCTTCTACCGAGATAGATAGATCCCTTATTGGTGCAATTCAATTTTTATAATGAACGTACTATAGCCAACATACACATCAGAGTTCTGAATGGCTAAGAGATCGAGTTATGGTATAGTCAAACTACAACACCCTCAAGGTGAATTATCGATGCATCTCAGGTCAAAGAACCAGATACACTACTGTAACATCGAGCCAGTCATCGATGAGAAGATAGATTTTCTTATGAATGCTTAAGGTAGTCACGCTCAGTACCCTCATTCTCTAATGAGTACCTATACTCTTACTTCGGTATCTTCTTACCACAGACTCAAGACTCATCTACTCAAAGAAAGCGATCGTATACCAACCTTCCAGATCAATCACCATCCTCATGATGATCCTACGGTCGGGAGCAGTTTATGAGTTAATTATGAAAATTCATATCTTAAATTTTTAACTCTTTGAAAATATGAATTATCATTACCATTAACTCAAAGAATGTATCACATACACTTTAAATACACATTAGGATAGAAAATAATCCTTTTATTAATTTATAGTTAAAATTATAAGATTGCCCTTAGGAGTGTATTACAAGTGTTAGCCAATCTAACTTCTAGGGCACACATCTAACACTCATATTCCATTAACTTTGAAATTCTTTGTGATCGAGATGTTTTCTTACATAGTCCATTATACTCTTCACTAGCATAAATAGTGATCAATTGCTTAATTTCATTATCAAAATCTGATAAGAATTCTTTTAAATCCATATCTCAATCTCTTCAAATTAAACATAAAAATAAATAATTTATAATTATAAAAAAAAAAGTAATGAGAATAATAGAATTTACATTCTCATAAAAGATCATAACAAAAATATCCAATACATAGGATCCCAATAAATGTGTTCAAGACATTAGACATAAGATCAATTAGACAAAGTCCCCAAAAATCCCATAATAAAATATCATTAAAAAAGATATTCTCAAACTAAAAAGTTTGCATTCTCAAATATTGAGCATCCAATCCTTCTTTTCTTCTTCCGGCATGTGAAGAAACATACTTCTCCATAAAAGATCATCATGTATATATTTGGTTGCTTTTGCATAAGACACTCCATCTATTCCTTCAAGTGCATTGAGTGCATTCATGCAAGCAACAATATTCTCTTGATCTTGCCTAGATTGAGATCCAGAAATATCTCCACTTTCATTATTTGAAGTAAAAGATGTAGAACTACTCATCCTTTTTTTCAATAACTCTATTTTCTTTTTAGAGTTCTCTCTTATTATAGTCAAAGCATTAGCCATTGCAAATTGAACTTGATCTCTCATTTTTTGATGACTAATTCCTAAACTATTTGAAGTCTTAGCCTTCTTGCTTGCATGGGTATCTACTTTATCTTCATTTAAATTCTTAGATCCTTCATTTCTCATTTTTCGATGACTAATTCCTGAACTATTTGAAGTCTTAGCTTTTTTGCTTGCATGGGTATCTACTTTATCTTCATTTAAATTTTTAGATCCTTCATCGATCATTATTATCTAATTCCTTAGTAATGGAAAGACTTTTGGTAGAAGCATGAGCATTAGCTCCAGTTGCAGTAGTATCACCATAAATGGTGCACAAGTTATCTCATAATGTTTGCATCCTTTCTTCCTAAAGCTTCTTGCTTGCTTATGCACCTATAATATAACAAAAAATGAATTAGATAGTAAACTAGCTAAATCTAATGGATTACATATAGTGAATATAGTATTAAATTAATGCATATCTCATGCAACTTCTTCCACACTTCTTCAGTAGCTATAACTTGAAAGGTTGTTAGATTGTATCCAATTCCCATTTCACTCAATAGGTTATTAAAACCCTTCCATCTACTCCAAAGTAAATTAAACTTATTCTTCAATTGGTTATGTGTATAGTCTTTTCCAAATTTCTTTTTTAACTCCTCTTTAATAGTTTTCCATGCATTTTTAGAAAAAATGGTTGTTTGTCTATTTTCTTTCTTAACTTCCTCTTCCATCAAACATATGAAAAATGATTCAATAGGTTAAGGCCAAACTCCCCCAACTTTATCAACTTCAGGGACTTCATCATCATCAACATCAACTTCTTGGCTTACATTGCCATCTATCCAAATTATATATAAAAACAAAATCAACCTATTGATAAGAAAATGAAGGAGAGCCATAGATTATAAAATCCAAAAGGTTTAAACAGTCAACATTCGATATCACAAAATTTTTGGACCTAGTAAACATAATATAATAGCACCCTATCACAAATTAATATAAACATAAATATTTGGACCAAGGGATCCTTATATCATTAGCATAAGCTAAAACCAGACTAAAATGTTGCAAAGTAATAGAGATGACAAGAAGAGTGGAATGGAAAGAAAAATGAATAGCCACCACAACTCAAGCAAAAACAAATAAAAACAAATAATGAGAGAGAGAGAGAGAGAGAGAGAGAATGCGCCTGTGTTCCTCTTGATCTTATTCCAATCCAATCTATATTCTCCAAGAAGAGCGTGAGTGAGAGAGAGTGTGTGTGGGGAGGGAGGAGAAAATAGAGGTATTTGAGAAGAAGAAG
The DNA here is from genome assembly GCA_006176705.1 of Cocos nucifera. Classification (NCBI taxonomy): domain Eukaryota; kingdom Viridiplantae; phylum Streptophyta; class Magnoliopsida; order Arecales; family Arecaceae; genus Cocos; species Cocos nucifera. Next base: position 310,209 of record QRFJ01000416.1, read on the forward strand.
AAAGAATGTCCTTAAGTGCAAAAAAAAATTTAAAAATCTAAAACCACTTTTTAGCATTTAAGAAAATAGCTAGCATGTTTTTTTTTAATGTTACATTAATTGAAAAATGCTACTCCCAACCAAACACATTTATTATTTTTTTAAAAAAAATAAAAAACCACAATAACAACAAACACCATCTAATATTTTAGAAAAAAAAATATATTTAGTATTTTAAAATACATGCATCAGATTCATAAATCATGAATAATCTAATACAAAAAATAATTTATAATTTATCAATAAATATAAAAAAAGTATAGCAATAAATACCTAACACGTACTCTAATAATTCCATATAATTTCAAATAATCCTTCTCTTTAAATCCTCATAGATTATATCATGATATCCCATCGTTGGTCATCTTCTTATCTAAATGACTATTTTCTAATTAAGAAAGACATGATTGGTGAGTTGTTGCATCCAACGGTCATGATTGGTTCAGTCATTATAACTTCATCTGATCAAACACCATATTAAAATATAAGTGGTTCAAAGTCTCTTTATCAAATCAACTTAGATTCTAAGTAATAGGACTTGGGATCTTCATTGGGTCAAAGAAAAGAGAAATTAAAAAGATGGAACAAGGCTAATCAGGCAATACCGTTCGGCATCCCGATTGATTTGATCAAAGTGATTTCATCAAATCATGGTTGAATTAATGTATAGATGATTCAATAAAAATCATCAATGATCAAATCTAATAGCATCTTAGTTAGCTAGGGTGGGTGCCGACATGTTATTCGGTGACTACGGATTAGGATCCCTTCACCAAAATCAATCTAACTCATTGAAATAAAGCTCTTTACTAGATCAATCCTAGAGAGAGGAATCTATGAAGAGAGAAATAATCTAGAGAAAGATAATTCTAAAGAGGAATAGTGAAACTTTCTAGAGAGAAAGTCATAGAGAGAGAAACTAGAAAGAGAAGATAGAGAAAGAGGAGAGAGAGAAGAGAGGGAGAAACTCTATTTTTCTCTCTTTTTTTCCTTTTTTTTGCTTTCTTTTTCTTTTCTTTTTTCTTCTTATTTTCTTCTTGGTGGGATGGGGACGTCCCCCATTCCTTCCCTAGATAGAGGATCTCCTGCCAGTTGTGGCTATGGCAAGTGGTGGGAGTTTCACAAGGGACTTCATCCCTTTGAATAGAGGTGGAGGGGGGAGGAGTCCACGGTCGGCGGTGAGGGTTTCACAAGGGACTTTATCCCTTTAAATATTGGAGGGGGGAGTTAGGCTCCTCCCCAGCTTCCACTTTGGCTGAGAATTGGGAGGAAGAAAACTCCCAATTGGAGTCTTCTTTATCACTTTTTTTTTTATACTTAAAAATTCGTGGAAATGCCGTTGGGGTATCATAGATGATGCCTTAGGTAAACTATAAACTAGACCAAAACTGAACTAAAAATATTTTTGCCGCTGCCGTACTTGTCTTCTCAATCAGTACAAGCCATGCCAGAGTCACTTGCATTGTGGAAAAAGTTACTTGAATTTTTATATTGCTTTAAAGGAAGAATTTTGATGATTTTCTTTTCTCAAATTAGCTGTACAATTTTGGAGGAAGTCCATAGTTCTATTTAGATTCTCTTTAGAAAGCAAAATAGTTTAATTGTATGGTTAACGTAGCATCCGTATCATACCTAACAAGGATCAAATTTAAACTTCCCTTTTCAGGTGCAGCCATTGAGATATGATGATTTTTAGAAGGCTGTGGCTGTCATCAGGCCAAGCTTACACAAGAGCAAGTGGGAAGAACTCAAAGAATGGAACAAGCAATTGGTTAAAATTGAAGATGCAAAGATTTGCAAGAGCAGATCTTTTTCAGAATTGCATGTATGCATTTATCTCATGGCTTTGATATAATCGAAAGGACTGCCTGACCTGTCTGCTTTTGTCTGATAGATTCATTACTTCACCAAGTTAGGCCGGTAACCATCCCACTAAAATTCAACATGAAGAGAAAAAATTCCTGTTGCTGAAAATGTAATTCTGTGCGTGTAAATTATGTAAATGATAACCTTTTTTGCTGAACTGTTTGTTACACCATAATTTTGTGTTCTGTGTATTTTCAACAGTTCAGCTTTTTTTTTTTAAAAAAAAAGAAAAAGGGTGGGGGGGGGGGGGTTTGTCATCCCCCTTAATCATTATTGCTATACCCTAATTTACATGTCTGAGGAAGCTTTTCATTTCAGATTAGCTATACAGTGTCTAGCAACGAGGAAGTTGATATTTTCCAAACACTTCAAATCTCGATGGTAGTATTTGATACAATGTGAGAACTTTTTGATACTATATTGGATGGGCCGTATCAAGCAACCGCTGCTGCAAGCTAAATTCAAGTGGAATTTCAGATGTGCGAACTTACATGTAGTTATTTATTGGTTTGTAACGGAAGTTGTCTATGTTTAGATACCTGTATCCAGGTGATAATTTGGAGTCTCCCTTTAACTTCTGAACAGTGGTCATATTGTTGTTTGATGGAAAAGTCCAGATGCTCTTTTCAGCAGCTAACAATACGACCAAACTCCATTTGGGCATGTCAGAAACCGATAAATTTAGTGAACGTAGCTAAATTTGAACCAAGAGCGCAGGTTGCAACCCTATGTGCGAGGACTCATCATGCGCTATTCGTTGATGAGCGAGCAGACCTCGCTCTATACATTCCTTTGTCATCAAAATGTTTGGGTAGTTGGCTCCAATCATATAAAAGAAGAAAAATTTAGGAAATTCAGTTATCCCCATGCTCAAACCATGTAATCAGTTAAGAAAAAAGATATTCTAATTATCCCTCAAAACATAATTGGGGCCAAAAAAAAAAAAAACACGAGCTAATATATCCTGGATCCAAACGCCTCCTGAGGCTGGAAGGAATGTGAATGCAAGACAGGCAATGGAATGTGAAATTGCAATTTCTTACACTCCTTTCTTGACCAGTATGATTACATTATAGGGCTCTGATCTGGTTGGCCTTTTATATCAACCTATTTATTTGATTTACTATTGTTGTCGGACCATACACAGACTTTCATCAAATAGCTAAAAGGAATACGATTGAATATGAATTTGGAGGCTTATATCATTGTTTGTGTGTCCTGCACGCATATATATATATATATATATATATATATAAGAGAGAGA
>QRFJ01000416.1:316555-371353 GCA_006176705.1 Cocos nucifera
AGGACTATGAACTCTGCTAACTGCTTTAGTAAGTACGGCAATACCTGTGATTAGAGAGAGAATTATAACTACAATGTGCAATACTAAACAAACACCAAGTGTCAGAGTATTATGTGGCACATAGATACAGCTTCAATTCTCAAAAAGGGAAAGAACATATAGCAATTAGCACCAATGCTACAGAACAGAGAAGGAAATTAAACAATCAGTTCTCAGAAAGTAACGTTAATAAGAACCCATTACTCTACAAGTCAAATTTTACAAGGATGCCAAATACAAGTCATCCACCATTACCCCAGTTCCAGCTAACCAATCAGCCACTCGGTTAGCCTCTATGGGTATGCTGAAAGGTCCATTATGGGAGAGAAATACCTGCTTCTGTTGTGGCATAGAAGAAACAAAATGCCTGTTGGTGAAGATTTTCTCATTATCTGTTTTCTTTCTTCTACAAGAAATTGATAAATAACTATTTTCTCATACTCGGCTATTGAATGGGTGACTGACGTATAACTGGATGAATGACCAGTCAATCCCTGATGGGCACATTGCAGGTATCGTGGATGGACTCTCTTTTTGATTCAATTTGCCACAGCTGGAAAATAACAATGGAAATGGGCAAAAGCCTATACAACCCTAATACCATCGCCAAGACATGCATCACGGAGGCTCAAGATTTCAATTCTATGAAAATGGTACTCGGTATTTCTAAGCATGGTTTATAGAAGTACCAGTAAAGTGATGGACATTTATATTGGGTTAAGGTGTCTAATGATTGAGTAAGCAAATGGAATTTATATGATGGAAGAATTGTAACAAAAGAAATCTGTATCAGTGCAAGCACCATACTGACAACTCATAGCAGGAGACAACTTGAAGAAGCATAAGAGAGAAAATCCATCCTTGGTTTCCATTTACTTGGAAAGGCAAAAGAACATAACAATCTTATTGATACGAATTATGAATGTAATTGATTTAGCAATTCTTTGGCAAATAACTAGATGAAAACTGAGGATTCATTCCAAACTCTCAAGAGGTGTTTGGTTCGCGACCAGAATCAGAATTGGAATGATAATTGGAATGGCCATATCCCTGAAGCATTTGGTTCATGACCGGAATTGGAATCGGAATGGAGATTTGAATCCTTAGGAGAGAGTTGGGATTGGGTTTTAGGAGGAATTACCATCCTGAAATCGGAATTAGAATGGGACTCCCCCCAACCAGACGGTTAGAATAGGAGTCACCAATTTCCATTCTCACTCTAGGCCCCAACTCCCCCCAACCAAACACCCCCTCAAATCTTATAGTCTCATTTCACATCATTGGTTCCACCATTCAATGCCCAATAACTTAGTTGTCCACTTTCTACAAACCTAAAAAATATAAAGAGTATTATGGAACATATGGATAAATTTTAGCAACTTACCCAAAAAAGCGGTAATGCAAAAGAACATGGGTAATAGATTTTGAAGCTACTTTTTCATGCATAAAAGAACATGGTTAAGTTATTTTTCTCTCTAAATATTGCCTGAAAAATATTTACCTAGGAATATATAGATTCCCAGGTAAATTTCTTCTAAAGGCTTGCAATTGGGGCTGGGGGGTGGGGTGTGGGCAGGGTGGGGTGTGGCGGCCTTCAATTGATTTGTTGCATTGAAAGAAACTTTCCAATGATGAAAGGGGTAACAGCAGCTCCAAAACTCTCGAGTCCAAAAGTCTTCATCACATCGATATCTTGGATATCAAGGTTTCCAAGAATTAAAATATCTTTCCTACTCTAATCACACCAGCCTCATGTAAGAGCTAGAAGTTAATCTTTATATTTTCCTGTTTTAGAAGCCTCCCTTTGAGGATCCGTGCAAGCACGTATTTAGTCCCACATCAACCATGCACTGGGCAAACCTTGTGTACTTATTCAAGGCCAAGAAACCCAAATAATAGCTTCTTGATAAACTATTTTAGGTGAGGTCTTGGATCTTTGATTATACCAAGCCTAGCCCATGGCCCATGTGGACCAAAGGGCATTGCAGCATGAGCCCTTTTGGAAATGACCACGGGCCAATTATGATGTTTGTGATTGGATCTAAGTGCATTTAGATCTATAGCCCAGCAAGGACACTTGGAGCTTAAATGGGGAGAATATGCAAGGACCCATGCAAGTATGTGATTAGTCCCACATCAACTATGAAGTTGGTAGATCTTGGATGCTTATGCAAGGCCAAAGAACCTAAATAATGCTTTCCAGCTAGTCTTTTTTTGGATGAGGTCCTGGGTCATTACACTCTCCTTAACGCACAAGCCAGGCTACATCATCATTGAGAGGAAGTCCACACAAATATTAAGCAACGTTTAAAGTTGATCCTAGACAAAGTCTTTAGTTGGCATAGTGCACTACAAATGCTCTTGCAAGAAAAAAATTGATAGGATTTGTAAGGCTTTGACAAGATAATAATTAGTTCCCCAATTTTACAAGATTACATCAAGGATGTGGAAGAACAATACTTGTCTATTTTCACAGAGAATTTGAAAAATCCTCCTAGAAGGCTATAACCAGAATTCAGTTCATTGGAGGTTTCCATTGAAGATATGAACACGCTAGAGCCACAAGTGTCATATGCTGTATGAAGAGAGAAATTGGCACCTCTACACAAGAAGTGCTGCATTAGCAAGTTTTCCTTCTAATAAGCCCCAAATAATAACTTTATACCTGAAGGGCTGGAGTCTTCCAGAGTCAGTTCTAATAGTTTAAATTTTATGAATTATAGGCTTATAAGCTCAATGCAATATGAGGAAAACATAATACCAATACATCCATTTGTTCCTACAAACCATGATCGACGATCTGTGGTACTGAACTTCTTAGAGATCCTTGCAATCAGTTGTGCAATTTAAATCCTCTAAAGCATTTGTTAAACAATACTCTACACAAAAGTACCCTAAGATACCAGGAGTTGGACTACCAAGGTTTTACACTTGGATAGAAATACTAAGCCAAAAAAATGGTTACCAAAGATCTTTCTAGCTTGTGTTGTCACAGAATAATAGCCAGGCAGCACCACAAGTTTACTAAATTAACTAAACATTTCCCTATAAAGGAAAAAATTATTCTGTCATATAATAGCAGGGCTAATAGCTCTATATAACAGTATCACAACATACTGCATGATGATCAAATTGCTTCAATTCCTTGGGCAGCAACATACTGCCTCCAATCCTTGATTGGTTATGGATGGCTTGTGGTAGCATGTGCTTGTAGATGCCATCCAGAACTCACTATCTGGATCAAAATAGCCCTTGGTAATTTGGATCTCATCCTTGCATAGGGAAAGAAGGGGACAATCACAGGATTTAGAACCATATTATGAATCTTTAGATCTCTCAAATCATGATATCCAACTTGATCATCTTATCTATGTATTACCAAATAAAATGTCTTATTTGATTTTCTAGCTCTCAGTTTTCACATTTGTCATGAAAAGGCTTGCATGCCACTAGCAATATTGTTATCTTATTCCAGAAAAGAAATTTTCATGTTGATGTTCACAGTGCATAAGAGGCAAATCTTCATATCTCGCAACTATTTGTATAAAAATGATTCTTTTACTTTTCCTAAAATAACTCAAATTATATGGACTTTATGTATCTTCAATAACTAGACATGATGTTTATTTCAGTAGATATGCTAAGAATAGGATTACTAAGGTGGAAATCAGAAACTAGACTTCCAGTGTTTCCAAAGTAATTGTTTTATTATATTTCATCCATCTACTATACAATTAAGTCCTTAAATCTTACTATTTTATATTTTTATTTTATGAAAAGAAATCAGCTAGAGCTGCGCAATCTGCCACTCAGTTTTGGAACTGGGTCAATGCGACCACTGTATGATTTAATAGTCAATAACCCAATAATGTTGGTTCCGATACACAAGATAAGCACCTAAATTAAATAAATACAATCAAGAGTTTTCTTTTTGTTTTTTGAGCTATATTTACTCAAAGCCAGACCTCCAATTTGATAGATCAATTCAACTAGACAGCTACAATCTCAAAGGAACAAGAAGCTACTTTTGAACTTACCAAGGCAACTAGACAGTGATGCAGGACAACATAGGAGATGGCCTGCAATAAGCCTAGATGGGCGTAAAAATTGAGGAAAATCATGAAAACAGAGATAAGAGAGAGTAGTGTAGAGAAAGAAGACAATAGAGAGAAAGGAGCACGAATGGGAGACGACAGAGGAATGGGGATACGGGCAATATAAGAAGCAACATTCTTCCACTACTATACAAACTCATACCACTCAATTCATCATTTAAGTCTATCCTCCTATAAATTTATAACCTACCTTGACTAGAGACTGAGTAACCAAATAAAATAGAAGGTAACTTGGAGAAAAAGTTACTTGTGGGCCAAGTAACTTGATGGACAAGTGCTTAAAAAGACTACCTTGGTGGCCACGTAAATTAATCTTTAAATTACTTAAGAGCCAAATAATATAATATAATAATTTTAAAACAAATACAAACTTATTTTGTGATGAAATCTGAATCATTCATAATTCAAGGGTTGCGACTAACTCCATTGATGCTCCAATTAATTGAATGAGGACTTAACTCATGACCTATCGTACCACCCCATACTGCCTGATATGGACATACATACCATATCGGAACGCTATCTCACACCGTACAGACATTTGATATGCTATCTTGTACCGCACCGAACCACGTACTGATACTGCAATAGAATGGTACCAGTATAGGGTCTGGTACCAATATAGCTAACCTTGGCTTGAATCATCATAAAAGAAATTGTGAATTGTACCTCACGATCTGAGTGCTTAACTTCATCACATGGAAACTCATATAAGATCAGAGTCAAATTTGTTTCTTTTCAATATTGGGACAACAAAAAAGAAACATTGGTGGAGTCTTTGGAGGAAAATCCATCAGACAAAACAATGTAGCACCATGATGATAAAATAAAGGAGAGTGATAAATGGAAGTGAAAGAAAAGAGAAATGAATAAAGGGAAAAGTGTGAAAGAGAATCATGAGAAATAAGGGGGAGAGATCAAAAGAAAGACATTACTGCTGAAGAGAGTGATATGGGTCTTTCTAGCCTACAGTTTGTCGGTTTCATCTTGTTCGTATTTGAAGTTTCATCTAAAGGCAAAGCAATGGATGCTCCAAGTCACATATATAATGCATATCTTACAAAATATAAGAATAAAACAGGAAATAAGCTGGAGTTTAACAAAATCGGAGGAAAGGACATATAATCAAAAAAAAAAAAATACTAAAGTTTACAACAATGATGAACAGAAAATGTTGCCTCCAAACAAAAAAGTTATCATGCCTGTTGTTTCAAGAACCTCATAAACAAGGGCAGCATATCGAAGAGGAATCAACCATAAAGATTTTGAAAATATACCTCCCTGACATATAATCTTCCAAATTCAAACATAAAATTCTCAGCACAAAATGCATTGACTAGGTCCTTAGTAATCAAGGATGATATCTTGCTAAATAAAAAGAAAAAGAAAGATGAAACATAAATCATGATCAACTAAGCCCTCTTAGGGGCTTGCTTAAGAATAAGAAAGAGGAATCTTATGGAAATATCATGGAATAAAATTTGATCTATTCATGGGGATTTTATGAATATCCCGTTCCAAAAATAGAAAATTTGAAACAATTGGGACTTTTTCGAAATTGGATGCAGTTACTAATTCATGACCTTGAATGTACAAAATGAAAACTTCATTCTCAATTCCACGAGAATTTTTATGAAAGCATTTCATTTGCATCTCTTCCATGGAAGTTCCATTTTCTCGGAATGTATCCTAATTTTTGGCCTAATTCTTCTTATGATGATCGATTCAGCCTCTGATCAAAAAGATAGACCTTGGTTCTATTTCATCTCTTCAACAAGTTTAGTAATACGCATAACAGCCCTATTGTTCCGATGGTGAGAAGAACCCACAATTAGCTTTTCGGAAATTTCCAAACAAACAATTTTAACGAAATCTTTCAATTTCTTAATCTTCTTCACTATTATTTCATGCTACTTTACAATTCTCTGGTTCTTTCCTTGAGCAATTTATACACTCCCATTATGCACGAAGTCTAATTAATCATCCTCATTAAGTTGTTATAGATCTAACAGGCATACATTATTTGAAGCTGAGTAGTATTTATTATTTTATCAATATATCCATCTGTCTGACCCTAAAGCAAAGCCAAAATAATTCTCTTCCACAAGCATGTGGTTTCTATTTTCCATAGCTCTCACACCACCTGTCTATGTTCTGAAGAGTAGAGGCTATAGTGCATAATCCCTTTTACCTGTTCACATATAGCACCATGAGGATCCCTTTTAGTGTCTAAATCAGGTAACCTTACTGATCCTTCACAAACTACAAGAAAAGGTAATGGTATTTTAGTCATGGAGTATGAAGTCAATTGCAACATTGATGTAAAAACTCATCTTCAGAAATGTCACCATTAGACTCAAATTTATCTCCTTATGGCATCAACCCATTTGTAAGCCTCTCCTTCCCTAAGTTTAGTCATCAAATGTCTAAATCTTCTGCAATTACCCTTCAACCGACCCAACAATTTGGATGTACTTCAAACAGCAACCGAAAACCAAAAGATTTTCCACAACCATCTTTTGACCTTACTCTCCTGTGTTTCCTTTTCATGAACCAACCACCACTTCCTTTTTTGGTAGGAATTATGTCAAATACCACAAAAGGATTTAACTAACAACTTGTGATTAGGTTTAATAACCCACCATTAATGATAAATGATTCTTCCATCAATTTTCCAAGCACTACATTTGTTACTTCTGAATGCTAACACTTCACAACAATTTGCATAACTTGTTTTTTCCACCTATGCTGCAATGCCTTAATACTCCACTTAAATAAACAACAATTTTAATTAGCAAAATTTCAGAATTCAGATAGACCACATACTTATTCTCCATTAAACAATGAATAGATCTTTTCTTTTCCTTATAGTGATCGATAACTTCCATAATCTTATCTATTAATAATGAGAACTCCTGGATTTGGCCACGCATTGCCGGACTCCAGGATTTAAGCTTTTTCTTATTATCTTAATAAGCAATAGTGGAAGCTATGCACAGCCTGGTGTGCTAGGAAAGAGACTGAGCAGTGTTGGGAAAGCAAATCTGGGCTATAGAAGACAATAATAAGGTAGATTGAAACCTCTGCATGAGATTTTTTTTGCCCCTTTTTTGATAGAGGGGGCCCAGCACTTGTGTGAAGAGAGAGATGCCCCCTCCCCCTCTCTCTTCTCTTCTTTAAAAAAAAAAAGTACGTTAATTATTTTTAAATATAATATCAATTAAGAGTCCTAGGATTGCTATATTTATTTTGACTAATCTCTTAGAGTCCCAATGCTGTAGTTAGAAGTGTTTTTAAATAAAGTTGCTACAGAAATCTCCTAAAAATTCATGCCCATTTGAAAATTATAAGATCACAAACATCTCTTTCTCTTTCTTGCTCTCTTAAAAAACTGTATTTTGGAAAATAAACACCTTTTTCCTCCTCTCTTACTCTCATGGTAAAGAGATATTTCTGAGAGTAAATAGGAAAAAAAATTACAGCCTTTCACATGCGTTGCATGTGTCAAGATCTAGTAATGTTCAATTGACCAGCTCATCATGTGTCCTCTCTCTCTCTCTCTCTCTCTCTCTCTCTCTCTCTATATATATATATATATATATATATATATATATATATATATATATCTAATACAGTTGATAGTAAACAGGTCATTTTGTTACTGCAAGTAAAAACATCACCACTCCCATTAGTTATATGGAAGCATATATAGCACCAATTGACAAATAAAAAATGCAGCCAATAGATTATAATATTAAAATTTGTATGAAAATCTATGGCACAAGCTGGTCCCAAAAATATATATACAGCAGTTGTTGCATGGAATGTAAAAATCAAAGACCAATACAACTTCTAGGAAGCATCTAATGAAGACTATTTAAATCAGTCAGGAGTTAGTACAGAAATGGCATGATGAACTACTACTACTAACCGAAGAATGCCTTAGACATATAAGATATTTATTCATGAATCTCAAAACATAATTTTCTAAATGGCCCGATAGGACAAGAAAGAACTCTATTGAAACTATTGCCTTGCATACACATCAATATTGGATAGAAATTTTCTTGAGTCCCTATGCAATATGATTGATGTCAACAGGATGAACAGAAATCTGGAAGCAAATTATCTAAGTATCATGCCAATGTACCTGTATATCTACAAGAGAGATTAGGCGAAGCAACAAATCTGAAACCTTCTTACAAGGCTCTGAGCTCCCTTCCCAAGTCTTCCAGATGGCAGCATCTTGTCTCATGGCTTTCCTACACAGATCGGTAGCCTTTGCAACAAGACTGTGGATACAGTAAAATATGGCTGGACTTCCAGCAGGAAGATGCCGAACTATTGCTGCAACTCCAGGAGTCATACCTTCAAATGGGGTAATCCCAGGATAGGCCTACATGATAGAGAAGATTGTAAAGCATGTCTCTGATATTTAGATAACCAGACTTTGAAAACCAAACAGAAAAATTCAATTGCCTCATATACCTCTAAAGCTCTCTGCATGTAATAGAAAACTAGTTTCTCCTTTAAAGCCAGTCGATCATCCTGATCAGCATCACTGTCCGAGGATAGAAAAGATACAAATACAGAATGTGAAGCTCGAGCTACTTTCTCATTTGGATGTTGCATATATCTGTAGAACTTATACTGAGGAACAACCACGTTGATCTCTTTGTTTAATGTTTGTAAGAAATTAGGAAACAACTAATGAGTCATATTTCAGGCATCACTGAGGAAGATAGGATATTAAAAAACCAGATAAAGTCTAATCAAGTGAGGATACAAGAACATGATTGGAGCTATGAGTTTTCCAAACAAAGAAGCAGGAATGAGGCTAATGCAGGTTGGTAGTACCCTCAGATAAAACAACATCCGTGCTGTCTGCACCTCATCTTTGGACCAAGTATATCTCATTCCCTCCAAAGCACATAAGCCTTGCGAAGTAAAAAAAAAAAAAACACACACACACACACAAATGAAAAAGAGGAAAATAAGCATATGAATTTGTATATCATAAACAGTACATAAAAAATATTAGGCCATGCGTTAAAGAATAGATTATACCTTGTGGCTTTGTAAGCTCAACATAAGAAGGCATAGACTCAACAAATGAAGCAGAAGAAGCCGCATTTTCCTGAAGGGTCAAAACAGCACGCCTAACTGCATCTGTATACTCGGGCAACCGAGTGCGTCGCAGATACTCTATGCAAGAAAATGTGACTAGGATCTTGACAGCAACCTCCGGTCGGAACTCATGGGAGGATTTAGAATTCAACTTGTGCTTGGAAACCTCAGCAGCAAAGACAACCACCATTAGAAATGCAGCCTCTGCAATTTTCTCCAAATGCACAAGAAACTCATTGCTCTTCCCCCGATGTGCCAATGCAGCCATTCGGAGATTCGAGTAGAGCTCTTGAGAGTATTCCCACATTTGATTTTCCACCTGAACCCTGCTGTCCTCATCGGCAAATGCATACTGATTGCATAAAACAGCGGTCACCGTGCCCGCCTCCTTGAAGAGAACGCTAGATAAATGCTCTTTCACCTTGTCACTGCCAATAACTGCTGAATTCCCTCCTAGGTTTTCAAGGCTCATTCTAATGAAAGATGGTAAACGAAATATTTCATTCGATAACGCCAAACAGAGACACCGAAGCACAGAGGCATCAAAAGAAATCGGACCGCATCGAGCTAAACCCACAGAAATGCACTGCAGAAGGAGGCCGCTGTCATTCGATGAATTTTCCGAACTACAACCACTAGCAATACTCGAAACTGTGTACTTTGCAACAAAAGATATGGACCCTTCGATTGATTTCCTCAATCTAGGATCAGGTTCAAGCCTATTGCTCGAAGAAGAAGAAGAAGAAGAAGAAGCCACACGGAGAGCCCTCAAGAAACCAGCAGCAGCCATTACAAGAGCAAACCGAGCATAATCCCTTGTTTCGCATTTCTCCACTGAAATCTCTCGACGAAGGGACTCAATTTTGCTCGCAGATCTCGATGCGATAAAACCCAGCACGCACCACTCGACCAGCCGGAGAATGAGGAGCCCATGAGCAAGCGCGGGGCGAGGGCACCCTCCGGCATTCCAAGAACCCAGCAAGTAAACAACGAGCCTGCCGAAATGGAGGCCGTTATCAGATGTAGTGAGAGCGTAGCCGATGCCGGCCAGGACCTCAGGGACGAGGTCGTCGGGGAGGGGGAAAGGGTCTTTTGATTCAAGGAGATGGCAGAGGAGGTCGAGGGAGGCGCGGCGGAGGGGGCCGGGAGGGCAGGGGCGCGGAGAGGCGCCGAGAGGAGGACGGCGTGGGCGAAGAGGGAAGGGGGAGGGGAGGAGAGGAGGGAGGCGAGGGGGAGGCGGAGGAGGAGAGGGATGGGGAGGGGCGGGGGATTTGCGGAGCCAGGCGTAGAGGAGGGAGAGGAGAGGGGGGAGGGATGAAGGGGAAGGGGAGAGGAAGGGGAGGAGAGGAGGGAAAGAAGGAGGCGGGCGTGGGAGTCGGCGACATGGAGGGAGGAGCGGGAGCGGGCGAGGGTGAGGAGGGAGGAGAGAAGCCGGTCGGGGTCAGCAGGGGAGGGGCTGCGGAGGTCGGCCCAGGCTTGGAGGATGGCGCGAGCGGAGGCGGGCAGTGAGGGCTGGGATTGGGTAGTGGTGGTAGTGCTGGTGGTGGTGTTTCTTAGCCAGTCTTCAAGAAAGAGGATTTGGGATTGGGACTGCATGGCTGCCGCTGGAGAAGGGAGGAGAGGGAGGAGAGAGGAGGCAGATGGAAGCAGGGTTTTGACATGGGACTAGAAATTTCGAACCTGGTCGAGCGGCTGACTGCATTCTGCTGGAGGCCGAGACCGCCAACCTGAACCGAAAGAACCGAGATATTATTTGGGTACGAAAAACAAACCTAATATCCTATTGGACTAGATTTGGATCATGACCTTAGATCCGAAGTTTTATTAGATATAGATAGATCCATAATTCCGTACTACAAAACCAGAAATGCCATCCGATGGTATACACATAAATAAATAAAATTATATATATATATATTGCAGCCAATCTTCTTGCACCTGTAATCGAATGCCAGAAAATCTGTGTTTGTGACAGAACGCCGGAAAACTTATAAGAGCAAGTCCGCACTGATCAGAGTTAGCTCCAACAGAAATTCTCTGATGCTTAAGTTAATAGAGTGGATTGGTCGAATAGGAATCTGAGAGCAAAATAATAGAGATTGCTCGAAAAGTATTAGATATGTGCTTCCAAACTGTCCAAGTTATCTTCCTTTTATAGGTGTCGGAATGATAACTGCTGAATACATGGATCCTTTTTTTTTCGATATAGTATAATCATGGGTAAGTAATTAAAACTATCCACTAATTATCGTTGTCCGCTCTTCTCGGGGGCATTTTGGTAAGGCCGATTGGGAGCCGGATAGGTTGTTTGGAGAACTCCCGTCGGACAATCGATTGACTTGGGGCCGATTGACCATCGACGGTCGATTGACTTACGAGAACTGACTGATCATTGATTGGTCGGTTAATTTGGGGAGGCCGACTAATCATCGGTCAGTCGGCGGATTTGGAGGCTGGCCGATCATCTATCGCTCGATCAGTGGACTTAAGACCGAATGATGGTCGGTCTATCGAATGGCAGTATGTTGGTGCTCCCGTCATTGTGTCGATCAAACCGATAGTAAGTCGGTAGGCCGCTGACCCTTTGACGAATCCTTCTATCGTCGATCGTTAGTCAGCAAATAACCATCGGTGGCCAACGGTCAATCGGTTGCTGGTGAGTCAGATGGTAGATTAACAACCCCCAACAGTTACCCCCCACGCTCAAGTTCGGTGTAATGATTTCACATTTTGTTTTGATGCACCGGGGGTCGGCACGTGGCATCATTTTGAATTTCGTTCTGCCGCCTGCCATTAATGATTTTTATGACGTTCGATAGGATTGCTGTCCGACGCTTTGGGAATCTCAATGGTCGCTATCGATAGTCTCACATTCGTAGGGCTTGAGGGATTTGACATCCAGTCGGCCTTCAGCTGACATGTGTCAACATCTGATGAGGTTTTTGTGCATCTCGATCGTCGATGGATCCTATATATACTGAATCTTCTCCAAAAATTTTTCTTCTGTTACTTTCAACAATAGTAGCATTTGGGAAATCTACTTATTTTTTTGTCTTTTAGCTCTGGGTTCAAAGTTCAAATCTTCCTTCTAACGTCTTTTTGTCCTTTCTTTTTATTTTATCAAGTCGCGCGTATGGCTGGCATTCATAGTTGTTTATCGTTAGGTCCGGCAGCCGAAGCTTCCACGCTGATGACGTCGATTGTGGAGTGACTTTGGGATTAGTATTAGATCTTGGAGGATTTTCAATTGTTGGCTCCTGACCCTGATAGTCGGGTGATCTTCCCTCCATCAGGTTATATTGCTTTTTATTTAGAAAATCTTAGGTTGGGCTTTAGGTTCCCCATTCTAGAGTTCTTTCGGAACATCTTCGACTACTATCGAGTATGTTCGGTCCAGTTAGCACCGAACTCTAATTGGCTTTTGACAACTTTTGCCTTGTTGTGTCAGTTAATCCCTACGATCCCTCGACTTTCCTTGTTCAAAACTTTCTTTGCTCTTTGACCCCATCCAAAGGCCGACGGATGGTGGTACTTTATCCCAAGGAGGGAGATTTTTTTTATCACTGATCTTCTGTCGTCCATCCATAATTGGAAGACCCGGTTCTTCTTTGTTTCTTCTCCTACTCCTTGGGGTTTTCCATCGGTATAGGGGGAGCCGAATGTCCTTCCGAACGAAAATAGTCGGGTGGACCCAACTGATCGGAAGAATTTTCTTAAGTTGAAAGACATGGAGATCCCCCCACAAAAATATTTAATTACTAAAGTTGTCCTGTAGGATGCCGAACTTGGTCTGGCGCCGTCCGTAGATACACATTGTATCTATAGCTTCGAATTTTCTTTCCTTCGATCAATTTTCGATATTAACTTGATTTTGTTGATCAATTTTGCAGGGATGCATCTTCCTGGACTTTCCGAAGATGAAGTTCGTCAATTCGCCACTCGAAAGAGGGTGGCACCTGGCGCCAGTTCATCATGTGCGCCGAAGAAGAGTCGGGCAGTTGGTCCTCTGATTATCCTTGATTCTACCAATGCTCCATCGGCAGCTCCTCCCATCGTCACCTTGTGTGCTCCGACGGTTGCTGCAACTTCTGAAGCCCCTCTGACCATCACACGGTCGGAGGAAGATATCATCATCATCAACGTGCCGACTATTGTTCTCGTGTCGAGAGCTTAGTCGGCTATTGTTGTGCTCGCTCCACGACCAACTTCGGCTCGTCGGGGGTGCTTGCCATCTCCATCCACACCTGAGTGGATGTCGGCACTTCCAGAATAATCATCCACCAGAAGGAAAGGGAAGGTGCTAGTTTCTTCAGTATCGGCTGGGAGTGATACTTCCAGCCATGGATATACAGACTCCGAATGAGTTGATGTTCGGATCCCTGAAGGTGGTTCAGCTTTTTCCGACCTTCAGTTGGCAAGGAGTTTGGTTCATGCCATTCTCCTTCTGAATGATTGGGAGTCGAGGAGGAGTCAGACCCTTGCTGACTTATTTGGATCGTTCTACCCGACTTTTATCAGGATAAGTCGGTGTTTTTTTTTGACTAATTTAATTTATTCTTCTTGAACAGTGGGCTCATGACATGGCCGAACTTGAGTCGGCCTATCGTAGAATGGCCGATCTTCAACATGCATGTTCTAACTCTATGTCGGCTGCTAATGCCGAACAAGACTCGATGATTCGATGATTGAAGGAGCAGGAGGAGGATGTAGCCGCCCGGGAGAGGAACTTGTCTGATGAAGTCTTCCATCTAAGAGTCAAATTTGGGTCGGTAAGATCCGAACTTAAGTCGGTTCAATCCGACCTTAAGTCGGCTCAGGTGGAGGTGAAGGCCCAGAAGAGCCGCATCAAGAAGAAGAAGCGCGCGGTGAAGAAGTAGAGAAGGACCATGACAATTGAGTCAAGGAGGTAGAGGACTTGCTTCGAAAGTGGCAGACTGCCGATGGAAAATTATCTTTGGCCAGGGGGGAGATCCAGGCTCTTCAGCGGGATCTTGGTCGAGTGAAAGGGCTGGGCATTGAAGAATTCAAGGCCTCGTCCGACCTGAAGACCCTGATTCTCTAAGGGAGCGAACCTTCCTAATGGATCGGATTTGGTGATGGTCGGGATGTTATTCAATAGCTTTTTTCTGACCTTGACCTCAGCAGTATCGTCATCCCTGGTCCTGAAGAAGAAGAAGAGGAAGGGGATGACGGATCACCCACGGGCCCGATGGATGAAGATCTTTTCGGTGCTGCCTTAATTCCAATTAAGTCGGCTGTTGCTGCAACCCCTAAAAGTACGTCGGCTCCTCAATCGATCATGGAAGCTTCATTAGAGAGCCAAGGAGCTACCTCGACTGACGTCGTTCCGCTAGAGGCTGTGTCGATAATCAAAATTGAAGCCATCCCCGATCAACCTTTGGAGCAGCAGGTCGTCGAGTAGACTTGTACTTTGCTTTTTTTTGAAACTTGTGATTCAAATTTTATAAGGACCAAAAGTCCATTTGTAACCTTCTTTTTACAGTAATGAAGAATTTTTATTTACATTTGTCTTCTGTTGTGCGAATTTGACTTACACCATAATTGTACATACTTTGGTCGATCAGTTGTTGATTACTTGTCTATCGATGTTATTTAACCAACTATTATTTAGCTTTCTAACTAACTTAAAATCAAATTTTTAGCCGGCCAATACTTAGTCACTTTTTAAGATATTTATAGGTCGGGGTCAAACCAACCTTGAGTCAGTTTCTAACCAATTTTTAGTCGGCTTTTTACCGACCCATAATTAATCAGATCATTTAAAGTATTTGATGATCGGGTTTAAGCTAACCATGGATTAGTTTTTAGCCGACACTCAGTCGGCTTTTTACCATCCAATCACTTGATTGATTTTCAGAAGTATACGATGGTCGGGTATAAGCCAACCTTTGTTAGTTTTTTAGCCAACTTTTAATCGACTTTTTACCAACCAATATTTAATCATGACAATCGGGTGTAAGTCAACCATCCTTCGATTTGGCCATAGCCTAATCCATATAGATCGCGTTCTTCATTAGTCAGGGCAAACCAACTAGTTCACAACCAGTAGATTGATGCTTTCTTCTCTCGTTATTTCATAAGAAAGTTATGCATCGATATCGTCGGTTGGTCCATCGATCGGCTATTTGAGTTGTACAAGATAGTTGCCGATCGGTAGTCTTTGTCAAAAGAGATACCGACTGATGAATGTCATCCATTAGTCAATCGGTTGTAATGTTTAGCCAATGGTTGATCGGTCGGTTAGTTTATTTGGTCTCCGACCGACTGATGAGTCGATCAACTGATAGTTGTTTGTAGAGAAGATGCTTAGGTTTCCTTTGAAAAAACTTTTGCAAATATTTTATTCCTTGAGTCTGTCAAAAGTACATGAAGTCGATTTTATTGATAGTACACTTTAAGATTGTCAATGTTCTATGTTTGGAGAATTTCAACTCCGTCAAGTGTTTTAAGTCAATACGCTCTAGGTCGAAGGATCTCCACTACTCGATAAGGTCCTTCCCAGTTTAGAGAGAGCTTCCCCTAGTACCACGATTTGGACACTTTAGCCTTCCACAGGACTAGGTCTCCTAGGCAAATCTCCTTCACTTTGACCCTTCTATTATAGTACTTGGTGACTCACTGCTAGTAAGCCGCCATTTTAAGTTGAGCTTTTTGCCAAACTTTAGGTAGCCGATCCAAGTCTACTTTCGGCGATCTGAATTACTTGTCTCATCATACCTTTCGACTCTCATCGAGGGTAGCCCAAGTTCAACGGGTATCATCGCCTTTGTTCCATAAGCAAGGTTGAAAGAAAATTCGCTCATCGGGACTCGGGGGGTTATTCGATAGGGCCATAGTACCGAAGGTAGTTCTTCTACCTATAGACCTTTGGCCTCGTTGAGCCAGGTTTTCAAGCCATAAAGGATTGTTTGGTTCATGACCTCTGCCTCTCCATTCGATTGCGGATGGCCAACCGACGTTAGCTTGTGCGCGATATGGTATGTCGCACAGAAATCTTTGAAGTTCTGATTGTCAAACTGCCGGCCATTGTCAGTTATGATCGTATGCGAAAGCTCGAATCTATAAATGATGGATTTCCGAATGAAGTTCTTCATCTTAGTTTCCATAATTTATGCCAAAGGTTCGGCCTCTATCCGTTTGGCCTCTACCCATTTTGTAAAGTAGTTGACAACGACGACCAAAATTTTTTTTTATCCAGATGCTAGGGGAAAAGGACTAAGTATGTCGATCCCCCATTGCGCAAACAGCCATATAGCTGTGATCGATGTTAGTTGCATCACCAATTGACATTGGATGTTGGCGTGTCTTTAGCATGGCTCGCATCTTCAGACGAACTCAGTTGCATCATTTTACATTATCGACCAGTAATATTCTTATTGAAGGATCTTATAGGCGAGGGACTTGCCTTCCAAGTGGTTTTCACATATTTCTTCATGGACTTCTCGAAGTGCATAATTGGCATCGGTGGATTTCAGGCACTTTAATAGCAGAAGAGAGAAGGATCGTTTGTAGAGTCATCCATCCATCGTTACATATTGTGTGGTCGTCCATCTTAAATATTTTGCTTTCGATGGATCATCGGGTAGGATTCCTTGGGTCAGATACTTAACAATCGGATCCATCCAAAGTTGATTTACAGTACTTCTTCTTTCCTTTCGATACTTGGTACATCAAGGTATTCAATGTATGTTCGGCCAAGTTCATTGGGAGTAGTGACGGCAAGTCAGGAGAGAGTATCGATCCGAGCATTTTCGGCTCTGGGGATGTACGAAATATCAAAGTATTTGAAGGCAGAAGTTTGATCTTTCACTTTCTTCAAGTACTTTTGCATTGTCAGATTGTGAGCTTCGAAGTCATCTTTGACTTGTCCCGTGATGAGTTGAGAGTTGGTGAAAGTCTTTAACACATCAACTCCGAGCTCCTTAGCGATTCTCAAGCTAGCAAGAAGAGCTTCATACTTGGCTTGATTATTTGAAGCTTTGAAGTTGAATTGGAGGGCGTATTCGATGATCATTCTATTAGCATTTGCCAAAATAAGTCCATCTCCGCTCCTGAGGGCATGTGATGCCCATCGACATGTAACATCCAAATCGAATCATGGTCAATTTTGGGGGTGTTTTCTATCAATTTGCAAGTTGCCTTTTGATTGAGCTCATCGTCTAAGATGGTACACTCAACAACAAAATCAATCAGAACCTAGACCTTCATCGATAGATGAGAGCGATATTGGATATCGAATTCATTGAGCTTTATCACTCATTTCACTATTCGATCCGAAGATTTGGTTGATGTAGGATCGATCTCAAGAGTTGATCGATGAGAACATGAACTATGTGGGCTTGGAAGTAGGGCCAAAACCATTGTGTTGAAATGATTAGGGCATAGATCATCTTCTCGATCTTTGAATACTAAGTTTCGACATTATGAAGTACTTTACTCACATAGTAAATAGGGTGCTGTACATAATTTTCATCTTCTCTAACCAAAATCGAACTAATAGCTTTGTCGGACGTGGTTAGATATAAATATAAAGGTTCTCCTTCCGTTGGCTTTACAAGCAATGGAGGAGTCATTAGGTATTTCTTCAGCTCTTCAAAGGATCATCGGCATTCATCGATCCACAAAAAATCTTTAGTCTGTCATAGAGTTTTGAAGAATGAAAGACATCTTTTGGCAGACTTGGAAATAAATCGACTGAGCATGGTGACTCTTTCATTGAGCTATTGCTCCTTCGAAGTTAGATGTTTCATATCAACGATTGCTTTTATCTTTTCAAAATTTATCTCAATTTTTTGATTGGAAATAAAAAAATTGAGGAACTTGTCGGCCGTCACTCCAAAGACGCATTTGTTTGGATTCAACTTCATCCGATGCCATCAAAGTATCTCAAAAGCATTTTTTTTGTCTCGGACATGATCCTGATTTTGAGCACTTTTTACCAGCATATCATTGACGTATACTTCCATATTTTGCCCAATCTGTGGTTTGAAAATCTTGTTTACCAATCATTGGTAAGTCGCTCCCATATTTTTGAGTCGAAATGGCATCACTATATAGCAATAAATTTCTTTATCGATGATGAAGGCAGTATGTTTTTCGTCTTCATGTGCCATTCGGATCTAATTATAGCCTACAAAAGCATCCATAAAACTTAAGAGTCGATGCCTCGAGATTGCATCATCCAGCTGATCTATCTTTGAAAGGAGAAAACTATCATTCGGACGTGCTTCATTCAGGTTGGTATAGTCGATGCAGATGCACCATTTTTCATTTGCTTTTTTTACTATAACGATATTAGCAAGCCAATCGGGGTAATGGGCCTCTCTAATGAAGTCTGTCGTGAGGAGTTTGTCCACTTTTTCATCGATGATCTTTTATCACTTGGGGGCAAATGGTCGCTTCTTCTATCTCACCAATTTGATGTTCGAATTAACGTTCAATCGATGAGTGATTATTTTTGAAGGTATATCCGATATATCAGTTGCCGACCAAGCGAATACATCGGTTTGGCTCTTAGCAACTGAATCAGCTGTTTACCCTCCATCGTCTGAAGGTGCAACCCAATTTGAATAACCTTAGTCAGATCCTTCTCTTGCAATGGAATGGAGATCAACTCTTCGATCGGCTCACCTCATTTTTCATCTTTCCATTAATCAAGTCCTTCTAGCGGTGAAGAGTCTTCTGACTTATTCTTTTTTATAGAAATTACGAGACAGCATCGAGCAATCTATTGGTCGTCTCGCATTTCTCTAACTTTGACCTTAGTCGAAAATCAGACCAATAAGTGATACGTGGATGTTATCGCCTTGAGGGCATTGAGTTTCGGCCTTTCGAATATGGCATTGTACGCCGATGTAACTCTAACAATCATAAAAGTCAAGATGATAGTGCTTTGTCGAGGTTCCATCCCCATAGTCAATGGAAGGTCTATCTCTCCCTCAACATCGATGGCATCTCCTATAAATCCGACCAAAGAGATCGAGACTTTTCGAAGTCGTTCTGTCGATAATTTTATTCAAAAGAAAGTCGAATAAAATAAAATATTAGTCGAACTTTCATTATTTATGTGGATTCTTTTTACATCATAGTTTGCTATCGTCGTCGAGATGATGATAGCATCATCATGAAAAATTTGAATTCTCCTTACATCATCATCCAAAAAATTAATGGGTTCATCAAATCATCGCTTCTTGGCCAATTCTTCTTCGAATGTTGCCCTCCCGACTCTTGATCATCCAAAAATCATATTGATCACCCCGGCTGTCGGTCGATTTTGATGGTTCTCTCCTGATGGTGGTGGTTGATCGACATGCGATTGAGTTGGAACTTACCGAGAAATCCCCACCAGATAAGTGCCTCAATCTCATCCTTTAGCTGGAAGTATTGTTCGGTGTCATGACCATAGTCGCAATGGAATCGATAGTACCTCTTTTTATCTTTGTCCAGATATTTCATCGATGGGGGTTGACGAAGGTATTCCTCTCCTTCGATCTGCATCAAGATCTGAGCTTATGGAGTGGAGAGGGGAGTGTAATTATTATACCGACTCTTCAAATGGATCGACATTGGGTTCAGTCGGGAGGACGTTGCTTCCTTGTTCAGAATGGATCAGTTGGGACCAACCAAAGCATTGTTCTTCTGCTGTTTCTTCTTCTATCCCTTTTTATTTTGTTGGTGCCAGTCGAAAGCGTCTTCTTCTATGCGAATGTATTTATCTGCATGCTCCAAAAGTTTGGTATAAGTCTGAGGAGGATTCTTATCTAATGAGTAGGTGAACCGAAAGCCCTGCAGATCCTGTCTCATGATCAAAACGGCCACTTCTTCGTTGAGACTTCGGACCTCAAGTGTGGTGGCGTTAAAATGCACCACGATGGCCCGAAGAGTCTCTTCTTCATTCTACTTGATCGAAAAGAGATTGTATGAAGTTCATGGCTTCCTTTGAGTGGTGCTGAAGTAATCCATGAAGGAGTCTTCGAGCTATTCGAAGGAATCGATGCTTTTCGACTGAAGCTTGAAGTATCAGACTCGAGCAGCTTTCCGAAAGATGGTCGAAAAGTCAATGCACATGAGGGCATCATTCACCTCCTGGATCATCATAAGAGTCTTGTAGCTCTGGAGATGATCGATTGGATCAGTGGAGTCATCGTATGACTCCACTTGAGTTATCTTGAATCACGATGGGATTGACATGTTCAAGATATGCGAGGAGAAGGGAGGGGTCATGTGGACATGGAGACCATCAGAGGATCCTCCCTTTGCATCCTCCTGGATCTGGGCCAGTCGATAGTTGATTTTTTTGAACTTTTATTCATAGTCACTCAATCATCATTGGTGCGATATCCTCGACATCGATCCTTCGGAAGAGCAGGAGTGGAAGTTGTAGGATTGCATGGTCGTTTCCTCTTGTGTTCACTTCGATGAGAGGAAGGGGAGACAGACCACCGTGACCGTCGAGCGGTTCCTCACGAGCGATGAGGAGATGAAGACTTCATCCGATGCGTGTGTCGAGATGGTTGCTTCGATGAAGAAGAGACTGAGTATCTTGGTGCACGATGGCTGTACCTAGATGATGCCGCCTGTCCACTATGCCTTTCATCACCATGGGTGGTTGTCGTTGGAGATTGTGCATAGTCTCCATCAAAATCTGGACCTGCTGTATTAAAACAGCCAATTGCCGGGCCTACGTGTCTGCCGTAACTATTGGATGTGAAGAACTTGGTTTTGCCATTGACGATGGTGGAGGAAAAAGTGCTTCTTGCCGGGATGACTAGTCGAATAGAAATCTAAGAGCAAAGTAATAGAGATTGTTCTAAAAGTATTAGATGTGTCCTTCCAAACTGATCAGGTTATCTTTCTTTTATAGGTATTAGAGTGATAATCGCTGAGTATGTGAGTCCCTCTTTTTCTGGTGTAGTATGATCGTGGGTAAGTAATTAAAATTATCCACTAATTATCGTTATCCGCTCTTCTTGAAGGTGGTTTTGTAAGGCTGATCGAAAGTTAGATAAGTTATTTGGAGAGCTTCTATCAGACAGTCGATTGACTTGGGGTCGATCGACCATCGATCAGTTGGTTGACCTACGGGGACTGACTGATCATCAGTCGATCGGTAGATTTGGAGGCTGACCAATCATCTATCGATTGATCGACGAACTTGAGATCGAATGATGGTCGATCTGTCGGATGGCAGTATGTCGATGCTCCCATCATTGTGTCGATCAAACCGATAGTAAGTCGGTAGGCCGCTGATCCTTCGATGAGTCCTTCTATCACCAGTCATCAATTGATGAATGACCACCGATAGCCAACGATTAATCGATTGCTGGTGAGTCGGACGACAGATTAACAACCCCCAATAATATTAAAATAGAGGTATCGTCTCTATGTTTATTTTTTTTCAAAACACTATTTATCATGTGTCCCAAGATTTTTTTTTTTCCGAACCTTCTGCCTCCTATTCTTCCTATAAAATGGACATGACTAGAGTTTGAGTCGGCTAGGAGGGAGGTGCTAAACTTCAGAGGCCTTAAGATGGAGGTCGATAATAATGATGGAGGTGGCATGGGTTCGAGCTTAGGAGAGAGAGGCAGGGGCATAGAGGTGCTTTGAACCTTTCACCTCATATTCTTCCTATAAGATGGACACGACTGGAGTTCGAGTTAGTTGGGAGAGAGTTGCCGAAGTTCGAGTACACACCACGAAGTATCACCCACCTCCATGTCGTTGCCTCCTCTTCCAGGCCCGAACTTGCACCGCCTCCAACGTCTCCACCGACATCCATCTCAAGGCCTTTGAATACCACACCCCTTTGATATTTTTGAGTTGACTAGGAGGGAGGTGCCAGAGTTTGAGTATACACCATGCAGCGTCGCTCACCTCGATACCCTTGCCTCTCTCTCCTAAGCTCATACCCATGCCGCCTCTATCGTCACCATCGACCTCTACCTCAAGGCCTCTGAGTATCATGCCTCTTTGATTCCTGTACATGAATCTTAAAGCAAAAGAAAAATATATATATATATATTTTGAAAATCTCACACACTATGCATGTAGTGCAGAGGAAGGAAGAGGCTTGGAGCAGCCTAATGGGAAAGTTTAGACAATGGGCTCAAGTTTCATATTGATTCTTATATGCTAGAGTCTAAAATGTATAAATATATTATCAATTAATTTAAAAATATGATGGACTCATCTCCGTAAATTATTTGAAATTTCATACATTGGTATATTTTTTCTCCATCCTAAGCTCGAAGATACTACTGCCAGCAGTGGCAATGGTGGCAGATGAGCAACATTATTGGTGCTATCATTGGGAGAGTTAGAGATGTGGAAGGAGAGGATCGAAGGAGAAGGAAAAGGAGGGATGAAAAAATTTAAAAATGATTAAAGACAAATATAGTAAAAAATGATAGATTTAAGAAAGAGTTTCATGAAATCAGGATCATCGAATCGTCATAAGATTTATCCGATAGCTTATAATACATACTATACACAAAATATAATTTTTTTAAATTATTTAAATAATTTTTAAAATATATATAAAATAAATATAATAAAATAAATAACTAAAATTAAATATGATTTTAAAAAAGTTACATTTGATGCATCATATAGGATTATAAGCTAGTATATATATATATATATATAGAGAGAGAGAGAGAGAGGTTGACTAAAATATGATCGATCAGATATGAGCCCAAATTCGATTGAATTTTTCAACATTTAATCCCCATAGAGAAAAAAAAAAGTTAGTGATTTTTTTTACTATTTGGATTTCAAAAAAATATTAAAAAAATAAGTGATTAATATAGATGGGATGAAAAAATATTAAAAAATTAAGTCACTAAAATAGATGGGATGGAAACATATGTAAAAAAATTAATGCTATTAACATAGATAGGATGAAAAAATATATATATATAAAACTAAGTCATTAATTTAGATGGAGCAAAAAAATATTAAAAAATAGATCATTAATGTAGATGGGATGGAGGTGGGTTTGAACTTGTATTTATTTTTGATGTTTCTGTTTATTCTATTTGTATTTATTTTGGACTCATTTGTGTTTATTCTACACTGATTTATATTTATTGTAAAGGGATTTATGTTTATTCTATCTAAAGTTTATGTTTATCGTCACAAACCATCTAATATATATATTAAAAAAAAATTTAAAAAAATAGCTATTTGAGATTTTCCACATAAGCCATTCTTTCTATACCATGTGTCCTCATATTTCACAATCCTTCAAGCATCAAATTTAAGCTTTGAATTAATAAAAAATTATATTAACTCTTATTGATATGAATTAAATTATGTTATTAATATATGATATTATTATATTTTATAATTAAAATCTATTTATATAGATAATAAAAATATAAAATAAAATAAATATTATTTGAGATTATATATTATTTTTTGAACATGATCAGACCTAAAATCTGTGTGCAACGTACGGGCTCAAAACTAGTTTAAGATAAATGCAAACTTTAAATAGAATAAATATAAATAAAAAAAAAATTCAAAATAAACATAAACTTTGGAGAATAAATAAAAATATTTTAGAATAAATGTAAATTCAATCCCATCCATATCCCGTCTGCATTAATGACCTTTTTTTTATAGTTTTTTCCATCTATTCTATATTAATGGCTTGGTTTTTTATATTTTTTTAACTATATATATATATATATATATATATATATATATATATATTAGAATGGAGGCATCAACTTTCATCTATCACGTGTTTATTTTTTTCCAAGACATCGTTCGCCATGTATCCCAAGGCAATGCTTTTTTTTTTGTATGTGCTTCAAATCTTCTGCCTCCTATTTTTTTCCATAGGATGGGCATGACCAGAGTTTGAGTCTGTTGGGAGAGAGGTGTTGGAGTTCGGAGGCCTTGAGATGGAGGTCGATGGTGATGATGGAGGCAGTGCAAGTTCGAGCTTGGAAACGAGAGGCAAGGGCATGGAGCTGCTTCGAACCTTCCACCTCCCATTCTTCCCATAGGATGGGCATGATTAGAGTTCAAGTCAGCTAAGAGGAAGGTGCCAAAGTTCGAGTATACACCATGCAGCATTATCCACCTCCACGTTGTTGCCTCTCTCTCTCTCTTAGCCTCGACCCCATGTCGCCTCCATCGTTGCTGTTGACCTTCGCCTCAAGGCCTCTAAGTACCACACCCTTTGATATTGTCGAGTCCATTAGGAGGGAGGTGCTGAAATTCGAGTATATAAAAGATAACATTGCCCACCTCCACCTCTTGCCTCTCTCTCCATGCCCAAACCCGCACCACCTCCATCATCACCACTGACCTCCACCTCAAGGCCTCCAAGTATTATGCTCCTTTGATTTCTCTGCATGAATCTTAAAGCAGAAAGAAAAAAAAATAATATTTTTGAAATCTTATGGGCTGTGCATATGAGGTAGGGGAAGAAAAAGCCTTGGAGTGATCCAACAGGGAAGTTTAGACAATGGCTCAAGTTTTGTGTTGGTTCTTATATACTAGAGTTTAAAAAGTATAAATATATTATTAATTAATTTAAAAATATGATGGACTTATCTTCATAAATTACTTAAAATTTCGTATATCAGTATATTTTTTCTCCATCCCAAGCGTGAAGACACTACTATTATTAGTGATAATGGTAGTGGACAGGCAATATTATCGGTGCTGCCATTGGAAGAGTTGAAAGCGTGAGAGGAGAGGATCGAAAGAGAAGAAAAAGGAGAGATTGAAGGGTTTAAAAATAGTTAAAGTTAAAAAGATTAAGAAATGATAGGTTTAAGAAGGATCTTCGTGGAATCAGGATCGTTGGATTTTCACAAGATTTGTTCAATAGCCTATAATGCACACTATGCATAAAATATAGTTTTTTAATTATTTTAACTATTTTTAAAATATATAGAATAAATATAATAAAATAAATAAATAAAATTAAATATTATTTAAAAAAATCACATTCCATGCAGGATTATAAGCTAGTATATATATATAAAGAGAGAGAGGTTAACTAGAATTCGATCGATCGGATTTGAGTCTAAATTCAATTGAATTCACCAACATCTAATCCCCACAGATCCCATGTAGAGAAAAAGGTTAATGATCATTTTTTCATTTGTTTGGATTTTAAAATAATATTAAAAAATTAAGTCAGATGGGATGGAAAAATATAAAAAAATCAAGTCACTAATATGGATGGGATGAAGACATGTGTAAAAAAAGTTATTCTATTAATGCAAATAGGATGAAAAAATATAAAAAAAAACTAAGTCATTAATTTGGATGGAACAAAAAAAATTAAAAATAGACTATTAATGCACGTGGAATGAGGCTTGCGTTTGAACTTTTATTTATTCAAAATAATTTTTATTTATTTTATATATATTTATTTTACATTCATTTATATTTTTATATTTATAATAAAGAAATTTATATTTATTTGATCTAAAATTTGTTTTTGTCCTAGATAGTTTGTGTCACAAACTATTTAGAGTAAACATAAATTTTGAATAAAATAAATATAAATAAAATAAAAAGAAACATTTTAAAAAATATAAATTTTATAAAATAAATATAAATTCAATCCATCCCATCAACATTAATAATCTTTTCTTTTAATATTTTTTTCATCCTATATGCATTAATGGCTTGACTTTTTAGTTTTTCAAACTTCAAATGAAGAGAAAAGAGACTGTTAATTTTTATTTTATTGCATGAGGATCCGTGTGTATTGGAGAGATCGAACGAACTGTAGAGAACTTGATCATTTGACTCCAAATTCGGCCGATTTTATTATAGTATATATATATATATACCAAAAATCAAATAGATATATGTGAAATGTTAGTCCATATATACCAAAATTAAATAGATACATGTGAAATGTTAGTCAACATCTTGTTCCACTAAATTTCTGGCTATTTATTCGTTATAGGCTTTTTATAATATTTTTTTTGTGATTTAGTATTTATATAAAGCTTGATTACCATAAGAACATTTTCATTCTTGATACCTTTGAATTACTTGGATGCTTCAATAATAAAATTAACAATTAAATAAATACCCTCTTGCACAAATATTTTTTATGTTATTTAATATTTTTGGATAATTTATGAGATAGCACTTTAGGTGTGTTATGTAATTTGAAAATATTTTCCAAAATTGAGGCAAAATAACTTGTTAATACCCATTTTTGAGGCAAACCCGACTTAGTACCCAACCTTCTTTGGGTTCAATTGTGGGTATGGGGTTTTAGACATGGATATGGCCAAACTCGACCTGATGCCATCTCGTGAATAGTTATTAATCCTGGATTGGAGAACAATACACCCAAGATTCTTGATAAATAGCCCGAATAATTTTATATTGAATTTAAAAAATATTAGATTTTTAAAATATAAAATACTATATATAAAGTAGGAAATATATAATTATTAATAATATTTTTATTTTTAATAATATTTTTAAATTATTTGGATGTTGAATATATATATATAAAATATGCATAATTTTTTTTAGGTATTTTAAATAGTAAGATTTTTGAAATTATTCAAAAGAATAAAAAGAAAATTTATTTTTCTTGTTTTCTATAAAGAAAAAAAGAAATTGTTATCAAAACATCGAAGTTTGCTTGAACTGATTGTACTTGTTGACGTAAAATCTGATCGTCACCGAAATCAGTTGAAGCGGAGGTGGACGAGTTTGCCATCGGGGACCTGCAAAACGAAGTTCCGTTCGAAGCTGGTGGGGGGTGGCTTCGGTAGGACCCTCTGACGATCAAGTCAGCTATGGCCAAAAGGAATGGAGTGCTCGAGAATAAGTTTCGCAGAGCTTAGAGAAGAAGAGGAGAGCTTAAAGCTTAGAGATTGGAGATTAGAGTTAGCATATCTGGAGGGTCCTTTTTATATGTGGAGCTTGATTGATGTTGGTGGCCATATCATCCAGCCGCGGGCCGCTCGGGACCGCATGGAGTTCGGTACGGAAGGAAAGACGTCGTCAGACGGATAGTGACGGCCATGCTGATGGGTCGTGGACCGCATGGGGCGATTATAGAGAGAGTGGTGTCGCCAGTAGTGGTGGCCATATCGTCCGATCATGTCGCCTGTGGCAGACTGATGCCGACAGTTCGTTCAGATTTGATAACTGTGGCTCTGAAAAAGCGGGCATTGATCGGTGGACTTCGGTGTGTATCCATTCCAGAGGAGTTTGGACCCTAGAGGAGTTCGGCCGAGGAAAGCTCGGAAGGAGTTCGGTCGGATGAGTGCGGAAAGAGCTCGGCTCTCGTAGGAGTCCGACTGAAGCTCGACCACTGGAGAGTTCGGCCGATTGAAGGAGTTTAGCTAAGGCCCGACTGCTGAGAAGTTCGGCTAAAGTCTGACCGCTGGAAATCCGAAAAAGCTCGGCCGTAGAGCAGTTCGGCTAAAGCCCGACCGCTGGGAGTCCGAAGGAGCTCGGCCGCTGAAGCTCTTCCATGGCTATCAGTTGCATTAAGGTGAGCATCGAATTGGACTTCGATAGGAGCGAAATTTATCTCCAACAATATTTAATTGCATGAACATACTATGTAGGTACGTTGAATCATTATAGTGAGACAACTCAAAATTTTGCCCCAATGATTGGTGGGAGTTTGTACCAGAAAGAGGTTCTTAATTAGGTTCAAGTCAATATCATCCGATTTGCTGGTATTTTAGAAAATCATTTTATTCAACCCAATTTTCACCAAGTTGAGCGTAGCGTATCAATTATCAAACATGAGCAGGTTGTTCTTTCAGTCGGATTGATTACCTGACTCTAATAATTACGATGACACGGCAATTAGTGTCTTTTAACTGGATCATTTTAACTCAAATAATAAAAAAGAAGGATTTTAAGATCATATAATTCTATTAGGATATAAGTATTTTAAAAAGATAAAAAATAATATGAACATAATTTTTCCAGTTGAATCGAACTTCTAATAACCATTTATAAAAAAAAGAAAAGTTGCTTAAAAATACAAGTGGCAGTATATATTTTATAACTGTTGACAGCTTTATCATAATCATTCTACATGACAAGCCTTCAATAGATCTCAATTATGTGTCATCCAACATCTATTTATGGTGATTGAAGTTGCTTGGAAAAATAAAGTGTTGTTGGATGTGATGAACACGCTTTCATATATAGTTGTCATGCTTCCTTTCAGATTAATGCGCATGAGGTTGCAATGACATTTGGGTTGAATTAGTGTTAAAAGGTGTTCATTGGGCTTCCAGATGTCTTACGCTGTACCAGCTAATTTTGCTGACTCTTAAAGCGTTAACTTTCATGGTTATTCAAACATAACTTTCAACATAGGTTTTGATCCTTCTAAGCTTTCAAGAGTTGTTTTCCTGGAACTCTTTCTTACTTTAATTTTACTTATGGTTTGGATATGTAGCAAGTATAACTAATATTTTTCTTTATATTTCATCAAAGACTTCTAAAACGCTTACTTGTGTCTCAACTCTATCTCTTGCAGCATTGCTCAAGATATACTCAATCAAAATCTTACCTAGAAAGGAAAGATTTTCTTTGACGAGGTCCATTTGGGAAACAAATTGGGTTCTCATGTATAGCTACTGCAATATTAAGAAGAATGGTGGAGTAGGAAATCGACCATTCTTCCTAGGGCTGCAGTCGCAGTATGTGGTGACCCAAAAGCATTCCCCCAATTTGAGGACCAACCATCGTTGAACCCTCAAGTCTAGGATGCATAATGAATCCATCGGTGGTGGTGGCATCTCATAGTACTTTTTGTGTGCTTTGTTTGGGCACCCAACATGCTGAATAAAGATCCTACAAGAAAGTTATGACCTTCGAAAGTAGTGCTTCCTCATCAAATCTTGCTCTCAAACACTATCCAAACACGTCCAAGTGGCCAAATTAACCGAGAATAAGTCTGATCATCCGTCAAACATAGTTAATATGGTGACATATCGAAAGGGAGACGATCCTTTGAGCGAGAAATGAGTATAATTGCGATAGTAAGTTTTTTTTCCCACTCTTCAAAAGCATGATCTTCGATTCAGTTATTGCATGATAAATTTTTCAGTCATCTACTCCATGGAACAAAACAAGTAGAACGGAGATCCAACGGAGAGAAAGAAGTCCATGGTTCAATTATTAGAGTGGGGACTGGAGGACACTAGTGTTGCCATAGCAAACTGGGCTAGGAAGATGAGGCAGGCAATTCAGAGAGGACAAGTTCTGCTATTGCCATTCCAGTAGGAGAATATATAAGAAACTCTCTGTTCTAGCCATCCAACAAAGTATTAGTTCCACAAATTGAACTGAGAGAGTAAAAGAAAACCGAGAAGCATCTGACATATAACCCAAGTAGAGTCTACCATGTCTAGATCGAGCTTCTAATCTACTAAATCTAGCAAAATGTTTCAGAGATCCCATATGGAGACAGGCAAGCTTAGCTGTTCATGCATATTGTCGACAGGCAAGCCGCCATCCTCGATGACTAAGTGGTCCTCCAAAGCCCGCATCTCCACCAACGTGTCCCAATCGAAGCTACCCTCGTCAAAACTGAGCATCTCCGAAGCCATCCCACTGCTTTCCTGCGTAGGAACGAACATTGCCAAGCTTTCGGCACCCTCATCGGCCTCCAATTGACTCTCCTCTTCTTTTAGCTCACCTAGCTGCTGAAGGAACTCCATCAGATCAATCTGAGGCTTCTCTGCTTGATTCAGTAGATTCCTCTCAAGTGGTATGACACTCACTTCTTCCAGTCTCATGTTAGAGTTTTCCAACGGAGTTTTCTCCACTGGGGCCGCCGGTGGTGGATCCAAACACTGAAACAAACTAGGGCAAGGAGAAGAGGAAGACACAGCGGAATAAGAGGATCTTGAGTTCTTGAACTCTTGAAGCTTTTGGTGGATGATATGGACGTTGTGTTGAGCACCGAGGTTAAGAAGGCCATAAGAGGGGATCATGGACGTGAAGTCCTTGGAAGGGAACCATTTGAACCAATGCGGTTGCTTGCCAGTGATGGCGGAATTGATGTCGGAGCGGAGGTGGGGCAGGTTGAGGTACGCATCGGGGCCATAGAGTCGGCGGGCAGCCTCGTCGTAGGCCATGGCAGCCTCCTCGGCAGTGGCGAAGGAGCCAAGCCAGAGCCTGGTGCGCTTCTTGGGCTCCCTGATCTCGGCCACCCATTTGCCCCATGTCCTCTGTCTCACTCCACGGTACTCGCAGGAGCCGTTCTGGGGGCCTCCCTTGCCTCTTGTGGGGCCTTTCTTCCATGGCTTCAATGGGGATTTTCTCAGGTTATCCATGGCGGGCTTTTGGGGAAGGGGAGGAGGAGGAGGTTGGTAGGGAGTGGAGCGGAACAGAGACGGGGAAAGCGAGGAGGGCGCGGGATATGAAGTGAGCGGAGAGGTGTTTGGTTTAAATGTCGTCACGGTTGGCGATGGTCTCCTTTGAAGGCATGTGACCGTTAGCATCTCGGGGCAGGACTTTATCCATTTTTTTTTTTTCAAAATCACTTGCCCGAGAGGCCAAATAGCGGGCATGGTATTTTGCCGTGGTAAGCACACGAACACCTACGTTGGATTTAGACAACAAACAATTGATCGTTTTGCGGTTTAAAGCACATGCACGATCATTAAACACACTAGTTTCACACTAGCATGTCAATTGCATGATGAGTTTGGATCCTCTTTCGATCGGATTGGACTCTAGCTGGAGGTTCAGCTTCAGCTTCACAATCACACCATCCATACATAGGTTCCATGATGTGCGTGGGACAACATGATAAGAATCATGCAATCAAAGCCATCACATGCATGAGACATGTATAGTCATGCTAGTGAGATTGGATCTCTCCTATCCAAATATGAATAGAGATACAAAGTAATTCTTGCAATACGCTCAACTCAAACTATTCATAGAAAATAATAGAAAAATAAAGTAATTTTCAAAAGTATGACTCTTAACCATTCTTTATTCATTGATTAACGACAAACTAGTACATAAAATCTTTATTCATATCGATAACATTGTAATTTTTAAATTTGGATCGATCATCTCTTCTAATAAAATATAAAAAATATCCTATAATAATAAGAAAATTATATTGTAGTGAAGCTCATTCTTGTGCTAGATTTTAAGTTTTATATTAACTTTTCTTCTATCATATTATCCTATTCCTCTCAAATTAGAAAATATATCTAATCAAAATTTTGTTCGAGCGAAAAAGTTAACATTGGCTGTCTTATTTTGAGCACCAAATATGAAACCATTATATCAAAATTATAGGCACCCTCATAATGCTTATTAAGTGCGTCATTTTGGATCTTGGCACACTCAAAATGAATTTATGGCATCCAAAAATTATATTTCACAATCAAGTGTTAGATGTGATCTATCTTTCTTCTAATTAGTCTCATCCTAACCTATCCAAAATAACCAAGCTGATCTACAAGGGGAATGGTGATCCTCTCAAATAAAGTCAACCTTGAATTGAAGGGGATCATATCTCATTTGCATGCAGGACCGAAATCAGTGGGTGAGAGAGGATGTGTCTATAGCCTCTAGGTTAGGCTGGGCCTTGTATGTGAGATCAACAACATTATAGGAAAAATGTTTAGCTAAAGTTACTATGTCATGGATTCCTATACGATCAACTCAAGAAAATGACAAGAGAACCAATATTCAAGGAGGTAATTTTCTTAAGAAAACTAATTAAGTGTTCTGTGAAATGATCTAATTATTATTTTTATAAAATAAGTTGTCCATATAGAAACGACTCAAGAAAATGACGAGAGAACCAACATTCAAGGAGGTAATTTTCTTAAGAAAACTAATTAAGTGTTTTGTGAAATGATCTAATAATTATTTTTATAAAATAAGTTATCCTTATAGAAATTCAAATAAACTTTTTTCTGAAAGACAGTTAAAATTTTCTATGGCAGCAAGCAATTATGTAGTTATCAATCTAATACTTAAATATATCCTTTATAATACTTCATTAGGTAAATACTTTTTGGAACTTCTAGGGAAATATTTTAAATTTTATCAAGTAGAAAAGAAAGGGGCATTTACCCACAGGGAGTCTAGTTAATTTCATTCACCAAAAATGAAACAAATTAGCATGAAGTTTATGCATTGAAAAAATACATAAATATTGCATAAAACAAAGAATTAGAAAATCATGTCATTTTTCTAGAGTTCTATTATTATTATTATTATTTTGAATGACATAAGCATGAAGGCTAAAAAGTAGAATCAAGCCATGTTGGATGGCTAACTAGTAGAGGTGGAAACAAGCTGAACACAAGTCAATCTAGTTCTAGCTCTACCCTAGCTCATTTACTATTGGAGCTGCACTTGAGCCCATTTAATTTCAAACTAAGCTAGAGCTAATCATGAACAACATGTTCAAGAGATCTAGTGAAGTCTATGATCATTCTATGAGAAATTTTATGATTTTCAATTTGAAAAAGGTTTAAACTTTTAAACCCCATGTTTAATAATCCTATATTGGATATTTAAATGCAAGCACACTTGCATTAATTGAAGTCTAGGAGTTCTAGGACCAGCTGGGCCTTGTGGGTGTTGGGCTGGCAACCACATATCAAGTGCTCACCATGCCATGCCATGCACATGCACATGCATGTGATGTTACATATTTCAAAATCTTTGATAGATGTCCTTATGATTTATTTTTTACAAAATATAAGTTTAAATTTCAATCTAAATTTGATTTTAGTCTGATTCATCCACTATAATGTAAACGTTATAAAACTCTATGCACATGTAATCAAGCCTTAATGAGGCACCAGGTAGGCTATTAAAGCTTTTTTTGAGATAGCCATTGAGGCCATTATAGATCTCTTCTAGGTTAGATGGATTAAGCCTTTCAAAAGGCTTTGGATTCAACGTCTCGAGCACAACCAAGATGGATCAAGTCTTATGCGACCATGAGTTAGTCTACAATTCCAAGAGAGAAGCTTTTTCACCATTCAATCTCAAATTATTTCCACTTAATTTTTCCATTTTTTCCTTCACATCCTTCTATTCTTCTTAGGTAATTAAAGAAGTCCACCGGGTCATACCTTCACCTGATCATGCTCGTGATAGGAGAATTTGGGCTAAGTTGGATTCTTTGTACCTTAGACATGATCTTGTCAATACCTATATGAGGGGGCAAAATTTATTTTCAGCGTAATGTTTCATATGCCTCGTTCTAGGCACACCTTTCTAGTTTCTTCTTTAATTTTATTATAACTTAAAATTTGTAATTGTTTGATATATTTTGAATTTTATTGTTAAGCTTAATTTAAAAATGGTTTCCTATAATATAAGAACAAATGTTCATGTAAGTTCTAATGTTTGCTAATATTTGCATGCTCAAGAGTCTAGAATATTTTCTAGCCTAAAGTTTTTCATCGAATATTGTTACTGTTTAGTTCAGCTAATTTTTATTATTAAAAAATGATAAATGTTTACTATTAAAAATGATTAAACAATTTTCTAATCTAAAGATCCTTTTAAAGTCATTTTTAGAAACAAGATTCCCCAAAAATCAGCTGCTCTAAAGTCTATGAAAAAACTAGTTTAAAGTTTCAAAATAAAAATCCAAATATTTGCTGCTCTAGAATCATTTAAATCAGATTTTAAAAAAAACACTCTAATTTTTCTTCTTTGAAAGTAGTGCAAAAATCTCTAAAATAGTTTTCAAATTTGAAAATTTATTACAACTGCTTAGAACATTGTGGAATTCTTTTTTTTTTTTTTTGCACATAAAATTGTTTTAATTTTGGTAGAATATAAAATTGCTTTCTTTATTCTTGTAACCTATAATAAAATATTATTAGTGTATTTAAAGAATTTAATTTTCTTTTTAAATTTAAATTTAAATTTAAAAGTTTTAAAACCCAACAAATGCATTTTGTCGTGTTTTAACTACTATATTTAAAGTTTTGAAACCTACACATTAAGGGTATATTTTAGGACTTAATTGCTATCCTACTTTAGAATAATTGCTCCAATTATTTAATATTGCTATTATCTTTTAAATTATTTATTGCTTTAATTAATGCATTTATTACATTTAAATTTTGAATTTCAAAAATTTAGTGCACGTTATTAGAAGCCGTTAATTAAATACTTAATAAATTAGCACTAAACTCTATCAAACTTGGGGGTGCAAAATTCATTAATCAAATATTTTCATAAATGGCTTTTTGATAATCATAGTGCTATCAAACTTGAAAAATTCAATAGCTTATTTTACAACAGATGGTAAAGCCAAGTAAGCTACTAGCTAGCTACTCTTAGGTTGATCTCAATCATTGAACAATCCAACTCTGAAACCACATGTAGATCAACTTCTTAAATTGTCTCCACACCTGATCCTAAGAAAAAAGTCTTCTGCTTCTCAAATAAAAATTCCTCAAGAAATAGACTTCCATTATCACCATAAGAGCCTTAGTGCACTATCTAATTCTCTCTATGATATCTACCATCCCACCAAGATAACTATGGAACTTTGGGATGCGTTAGATACTGAGTATGAAATAGATGATGTCAGTCTAGACTAGTTCACTATATTCAAGTTTTAAAAGTATATTTTGACCTAAGGATTAATTTTGATAATAATAAAATATTCAGTACAAATGATATTAATTGCGTATTTTAAGAATAGTTATAGGATTCCTTAGATGCTTACAAAGATACATTAGGTCAAGGAAGAAATCCTTTCAAAAAAGCCAAGCCAAAAGAGTTTTCAAGATGAATTATACATGTTTGGGATGGCACATCTTGAAAAAAGTAAAATTGAAGAAATATTTGAAGTATTTGGAGAAGTATTTGAATATTTAAAAAAGTATGAAAAAGCTTAGAAGAATAAATTCTAAAGTTAGAGAAGTATTTGGAGAAATATTTGAAGTGTTTTGAAAGTATTTTCCAAGTGGCACAGATGTAGAGTCAACCCCTACTTAAGCATGAGTCGACTTTCTCAGGAAACATAAAATGTAGAAGTTTTACTATCGATTTTTGAACTGACTTCTACTTAACTACGAGCTAACTCCTACTCGAGTCGACCCCTACTTTATCTCGAGTCAACTCGACTGTAGTTGATAGTAATAACAAATAATTTTGTAAAAAATTAAATTTATTTCAAATAGTTTTCAATGGCTATTTTTTGGTCTTCAATAGTTAGAAATAGATATTTTTTGCTCTTTTAAAGGATTTAAAGACTTTTAAACATAATTAAGAGTCAATAGAAGTGTGATCTAAAAGGAAAGAAAAGAGAAAAATCTAAGTTCTTAATGAAGGCATTGAATATCTTTGAGCAAGTTAAAAAAAAGAGAAATGAAGTGTAATTAATTGAGTGAGCTTCTAAGAGATCATCCATAGCAAATCAAAAGATAGCCTCTCCTTCATTGAAATGAAGAAGTTCGAGTTTCAAAGAGCATTCATCATCAACTTTAACTAAGCTTCAACGAATTAATGTTCTATGTAATTTCTATTACATATCTTGTTTCATTATAAGCTTTTTAGGATAAAAACTTATGGGATAGACTTATCCAATTCCATAATTGGATATTATATTGACTAAGTCTATGGATATCTTAATTAGAAAGATTTTGATTGATTTCCTATGCAAAATCAATCAGATTGATTATGGGCCCACTAAAACAATGGATAGGATTGATTGTGAGCCTGGTTAAGATAATTATACTATAATCAAGAGAATTATAGTATAATTTTCAAATAGAAAGACTTGGAAAGTTGAAGTAGGTATTAGATTTGGCACTGAATCACTATAAACTTCGTATTTGGGTGTACTCTTGCTTATTTTTGTTTTGCTCTTGTTTGCTTTAGCATAGTTCTTGTTTTGATTCATTAATTCGACTGTACACTTACTTAGTTTGCCTTAATTGAGCACATACATATGTTAAGATTATAAAAATTTTTGAAAATTCAATTCAACCCTTCTCTTGGGTTGTCTATATCTGAACAATAATTGATATTAGAGCAGGTGCTCTTTTATTCTTTGTAGACTTAACCGTCTAGAGCTCAAGATCAATGGCAACTCTTGAAATGTCTCTTGATGAAGGACACTCTCTTGTAAGACCACCTCTTTTTTGTAGATCTGAATGTTTATTAGAAAGCTAGAATGATTTTTATTGGGGATAAAATGGTCCCCACTGAAGTTTTTGTCCAAAGTCCTTGGTCACCGACCTCCTCCCTGTTGGGATTCGTCGATCCCCTCAGTGTCGAGTTCATATTGTGGAACCTCTCGAAAGTGCACGAGGGTTCGGCAATACAATCTTGAATAGTGAAGAAAAATTTCTATTATTCTGACCTTTTTCTTTAGCCAAAAATAAGCAATAGGATTGGGGTCCAATCGAACCTCCTCCAGATGATCTCCTATAGTCGAACCTCCTTTGGTCGAATCTCCTTCGGACGACCTCCTCCGGTCGAACCTCCTTCGGATGACCTCCTTCAGTTGAATGTCGATCGGACAACCTCCTCTAGTCGAACCTCCTCCGGACGACCTCCTTCAGTCGAACCTCCTCCAAATGACCTCTTCCAGTCGAACTTCCTACAGTCGACCTCCTCTCGATCAATCTCCTATGATCGACCTTCTTCCGATCGATCTCCTCCTAGTCACTTGGAAGGATCTCGTCGTCCATATGAATCCAGCTACCAACTCAATATAGACCAACCCACAGGCGGGCAATCTTAAAGGAGCCTGAACTCCTCTGAGACTATTATGGCTTGAAGTGCTTTGCCGTCAGTGCCTACTCAATCCAAACTTTGATCATTAATCCCCAACGAACTGACACGTTGCGATAATGGACAGCATTCTTGACTGACAAGTTATGACAACAGACATTACTTTCAATTGTCAAGTTGCGATAATGAATACCACTCTTGACTAGCAAGTTGCAATAATAAACACCATCCTCCATAACAAACTCCACGTGGCCTGAGCGGCCCACTACTAGATGGTTACGACTGTTACTATCAATTTGTTACATACCTCATCTATAAAAGAGACCCTCCAAATATGTTTCAAAAGAAAGCTCTCTTCTCCTTTTCGTTATTGTAGTTCTTTATTTTTTGAGTACTCCATTTCAGTTGGTCGAAAAATTAACTTGAGCATCAGAGGATTCTATCGGAGCTACCCACCTCCAGTTTGGACTTTATTTTATAGATTCTGTCAGCGGCCTCACCTTCCCCACTTCAGTCAGCTCTGGCATCCTCACAGATTTTTGCATCAAAAGAATTGGCGCTAGAGGAAGGGACCTCTGAGTCCTTGTTCTAAAAGAAATGTCCAATCGATCTTACTTGCCTTTCTTTCTCTCTTAATTTCTCGAATCCACTTCTATTTGATCTCTTCTTTACTTAAGAGAATGCCTCCAAAAAAGACGACCATTTAGTGGTCTACCGCTTCTGCAGTCAGATCTGAGCTGGATTTGCCCATTCCAACTCCATCATCCGCTCCCCAACCTCCTTTACTGATGGCCATGGTGGATCTGGAGTAGTTCAACCTGCTGATGTAGCAGGTTTGAGGTCTCACTGAGATGATGTAGGCCATACAATAGCCTTTGATGGTACTTCAACTAAAAAACCCCCAGTCGAAGCTTTAGGAGCTAGTATCGAAAAGGACAACTTGGGTCAGCAGATCCGTCATCTCTGAAAAGAGAAGGCAGAGAGCAGGGAGCCCCTATTTCGATCATGATTCTTCTCCGGAGGAGATTTTTCCTATCTATAGTTGGCGATCTTTGGAGATCCACGATTGAGATGATACTCTCAACTAGAAATTTTAAGACATGAATGGACAGATTGAG
Organism: Cocos nucifera; assembly: GCA_006176705.1. Lineage (NCBI taxonomy): Eukaryota > Viridiplantae > Streptophyta > Magnoliopsida > Arecales > Arecaceae > Cocos > Cocos nucifera. The sequence continues at coordinate 354,702 of QRFJ01000416.1, forward strand.
GAGCTCCACTATACCGTCCCGACTCACCATGATGATATCTGTATCGATTCTTCTTTCTTTGTCAAAATCATGCAAGAACCTATCTCGTTGAACTTCAAACTTCCCTAATTCAAGACTTATGATGGGACTTCTGATCCGATCGACCATCTGAAGGCCTTTCGGATGATGATGCTGCTTCATGGAATACTGGATGCTATTCTGTGTCGAGCTTTCCTATCTATCTTGAAGAAAGCAGCAAAAAACTGATACTCGAGCCTTAAGTCGGGTACGATCTTCTCTTTCGATCAAATGAGCCATCAGTTTGTAACTCATTTTATAAGCAGCCGACGTCTAAGATGAGGTTTAGATTCTTTCATCAACATAAAATAGGAGGGAAAGTCAATCCGAGCTTACGTCAGTCATTTTAATGCTACTGCATTAGAGGTCCGCAACCTAGACCAATTTATAGCTATGGCCACACTAAAGGGCGGCCTTCAGAAAAATAAACTTCTATCATCTTTGAAAAGAAAGTATCCCAAAAATTTTACTGATATGTTGGCTCGGGCTGAAGGTTATGCCCGGATGAAAGAAGCCTTCAAATTGAAGGATGATGAGGCTGTAAGAGAGCAGCAAGTGGGTGAACCAAGCCGACCCACACATGAAAGAAAGCCGAGTGAAGCTCGGCCGTGCTTCTAAACTTCTTCTCTTGAGCACAGATGAGTCTAAACTCCTTGAGCTCATCAATAGGAAAGCTCGGATTGGAGGATCCGATAGAACTCTCCTCCTAGAAGATTCAATAACTATGCTTTCTTGAACGCCTCAAAGATGCAAGTGCTAATGAAGATAAGGAAGCAGCTGGCAGAGTTCGAAAAGATGCAGACTCACTCGACCAAGCGCAACTCTAACAAGTACTGCCTTTACCATCATGATCATGGTCACAATACTGAAGAATGCATCCAACTTCAGGATGAGATTGAAGCATTGATTAGGAGAGGTCGGTTGGATTGATTCATCAGACGTCGATCGGAGAGGAGAGAAGATCGTCTGAGAGCCCCACCATAATCTGAACCACCTCGACGAGACGAGCCCCAAGAAGATCATCCTCTCTTGGAGTCATCAACACTATCGTCAGGGGACATTGGCGTAGGAAAGCCAGCGAATCAGCAGAGCTGGTAAAGAGACAACAGACTGAAGAGCCCATCATCTTCACTGAAGAAGATGTCTAGGAAGTTCAGCTTCTATACAATAACGTGGTTGTAGTTACTTTAAATATTGCTGATTATGATGTATACCGTATTTTGATTGATAATGAAAGCTCTGCTGATGTCTTATTTTACGATGCTTTTTCTAAAATATCCATATCTGATGATAGGATGGGTCCGATGAATTTTTTGTTGGTAGGATTCATAGGTGATACAGTATTGGTGGAAGGAATAATAACATTGCCTGTGGTAGCCAGCCGATATCCAAAGCAATCTATAATACAAGTTGATTTTTTGGTAGTCAAAGCCCCCTCTGCCTACAATGCGATCCTTAGCCAACCCGGGTTGAATTTACTTTAGGCTGTAGCTTCCACTTACTATCTAAAAGTGAAGTTTCCAATCAGGTATGGAGTTGGAGAGATCAGAGAAGATCAAGCACTAGCTCGACACTGCTATAGTATTGCTTTACTGAAAGAAAGACTAGCAGTCCTTTGTCTGATGGACAGACTTGATACTTGTGATGATCTATCTAAAGAAAGAGGAGAACCTATCGATGATCTTGAGGAGATCCCTCTGAATGATGGGAATAAAAAACATATTGTGAAGATCGGTTTGAAGCTAAAAGAAGAAATTTGAAAGCAACTCGTCATCTTCTTGCTAAGGAATGCTGATGTCTTCGTTTGAACGTCTGCAAACATGCCCGAAATTGACGCAGAAGTCATGGAGCACCGCTTGGGCATAGATCTTAAGCGACAATCAGTGAAGTAGAAAAAAACATAGTTTTGCACCGAAAAGGCAGAAGATGATAATGGACGAAGTCGACAAACTTCTTAAGGCAGGATTCATTCGAGAAGTGCTTTACCCGGATTGGATTGTAAATATTGTCCTGATAAAAAAGGCTAATGGCAAGTGGAGGATGTGCATAGACTTTATAGATTTGAACGCAGTCCACTCAAAAGATAGCTATCCTCTACCCAAGATCGATAAACTGGTGGATGCGACTTCGGGCCACGAGCTTCTCACTTTCATGGATGCCTTCTTCAGTTATAATTAGATCTAGATGGCACCAAAAGATGAGGAGAAGACTATTTTTATTACTGATCGTGGTCTTTATTATTACAGGATCATACCATTTGGACTTAAAAATATAGGTGCAACGTACCAACGCTTGGTGAATAAAATTTTTAAGAAGCAGATTGGCTGCAATATGGAGGTTTATATGGATGATATGCTAGTCAAAAGTTGATCTTCGCCAAATCACATAGCCGACCTTGAGGAGAACTTCAGTATCCTCTAGAAGTATAAGATGAAGCTGAACCCTATAAAATACGCTTTTGGAGTAACCTTGAGGAAGTTCTTAGGATTCATGGTGTTAAGTCGCGGTATCGAGGCCAACCTAGAGAAGATCAGAGCCATCCAGAAAATGACTATCCCAAAAATAATAAAGAAAGTCTAACGCCTCACAGGCAAGGTGGCAGCTCCGAATCGCTTCATGTCAAGATCGGTGGAATGCTGCATGTCTTTCTTCCAGATACTTAAGTGGTCGAAGAACTTTAGCTGGACTCTTGACTGCTAGCAAGCCCTTGAAGAATTGAAAAGCTATCTTAGCTCACCCCCACTATTCGCCAAACCTAAACTTGGGGAAGAATTGAAAAGCTATCTCCCCGTATCTCCTGTAGCTATTGGAGCTGTACTGATCTGAGAAGAAGCAAAAATTCAAAAGCCGATCTACTACATAAGTAAAGTCTTAAGGGATGCGAAGACAAGGTATACCAAATTAGAAAAACTAATTTATGTCTTATTGATTACAGTCAGGAAGCTTCGATCTTACTTTCAAGGGCACACCATTACTCTCCTCACCGATCAATCCATCAAGATGGTTTTTCATCGATCCGATACCTCTGACAGGGTGGCAAAGTGGATGATTGAGTTGACTAAATTCAATATCCTCTTTTAACCTCGATCATTCATTAAAGCTCAAATATTGTCCAATTTTATAGTAGAGTACACTATTTCGGAGGAGATCGAACCAGAGCATCAGGAGGCCCTTATCTTTGGCACCCCAGAAGAGAAGGCTGATCTTCCTGAAAACTTCTGGATACTTTATGTGAATGGTTCATCCAATGCTTCCGAGGTAGGTGTGGGCTTGATTCTCATCAATCTAGGAGTTATGGTGGAATACGCGTTGCACTTTAACTTCTCCGCCACTAACAATAGGGTGGAGTATGAAGTCCTACTAATAGGACTGAGGATAGCCAAGGAGCTGGAAGTGCAACATTTGAAGGCCTATAGTGACTCACAGCTGATGGTGGGATAAGTTAATAACTTCTTTGAAACCTGAGAGAAAAGTATGAAAAAGTACTTAGAGAAGGTACAGAGCTAAAGTTTGACCTTTGATAATTTTGATATTCAATAGATCCCCAGGGGCGAGAATATCAGAGCTGATCTTCTTTCTAAGCTGGCCAACCTAGCCCCAAACGAGATACCAAAAGAAGTCCTTTTTGAGATCCTGCAATGCCCAAGTTCGGAAGAGCCCCAAGTGATAATGCAAATTGATCATGAGCCCAGCTGGATCGATCTATTGATAGCATATCTCAGGGAAGAAACTCTTTCCAAAGATCACAAAGAAGCTCAAAAGTTAAGAAATCAAGCTTCCCACTATATTTTGTATGAAAATAAGTTGTATAAGAGGTCATATTCATTGCCACTCCTTAAGTGTCTTTGACCTTCAGAAGTTAGCCATGCCTTAAGAAAAGTTCATGAGAGAATTTGCGAAAATCATCTAGGAACGAGATCCCTATCATGCAAGTTGTTCTGTTAGAAATACTATTGGCCGACAATGCATCAAGATGCAGTGGATTGTACGAGAAAGTATGATAGGTGTTAAACAAATGCAAATATTCAGAGATAGTCTGCTTCATAGCTCACACCGTTAAGTGCCCCCTGGCCATTTGCATAGTGAGGGATGGATATACTTAGACCTTTTTTCATGGCATCCGGACAGTGAAAGTTCCTACTAGTAGCAGTGGATTACTTTACTAAGTGGATTGAGGCTGAACCTCTAGCAAAAATTACTGAAGCTAAAGTGCAGGACTTCATCTAAAAGTTGATTGTTTATAGGTTTGGTCTACCTTGAACGTTAATCACTGATAATAGACATCAATTTATAGGTGCAAAGTTTGCTGAGTTCTATGAAGGTCTGAATATATCTCACTACTTCACATCAGTGGCTCATCCACAAGCGAATGATAAGACAAAAGTGACTAATAGAACTTTGCTTCAAAGGATAAAGGCCAGACTTGAAAGAGCAAAAAGAATTTGGATGGATGAACTCTATCATGTGCTTTGGACTTATTGAACTACTCAAAGATTATCTACTAGAGAAACACCCTTTGCGCTGGCTTTCGAGATGGAGGCGGTTATCCCGATCAAACTTGAACTCCCCTCAGAATGAGTAGAGGCCTTCAATGAATAAGATAATTTATAGGACCTCAGGACTAACCTTGATCTGCTGGAAGAAAAGAGGGATAAGGCCTAGATCTGAATGGTAGCTTATAGGAAAGGATAGCCCGCTACTACAATTTGAGGCTCAAAAGCAAAACCTTCAGAATAGAAAATCTCGTACTTCGATGAGTGGATATTTCGCAGCCTCAAAATTAGGAAAAGCTTATCCCAAACTGGAAAGATATTTATGAGGTAGTGAAAATCGTCCAATCAGAAACATATTATCTAAAGGATCTTAGAAGATCTATGCTCCCATGGTCTTAAAATTTGAAAAATCTACGAATGTACTATCAATAATTCAACTTCAATAAAATTTTTTTATTTCAATATTTTTATTTTTTGGTATAAAATCATGTGATGACAAAAAATGATATGACCAAACTTTATCAATAAACAAAGTAGAAGACTTCCGATTATTTAAGATAGGAGGAGGGAAGAGGCCCTTGGCTCTTTCAACGATCCTTTTATGCCCCTATACCTTTGTTAGGGATAGGAGGAGGACCTTATCCTAACAAAGGAAGACCAACCCCATCAGGAATAGGAGGAAAACCTCTTTCTGATAGGAGAATAAAATGGCCAACCGTGTTAGAAACAGGAGGAGGATCTTATCCTAACACGAATAATGAAGACTTTCGATTATTTAAGATAGGAGGAGGAAAGAGGCCCTTCCAATGATCCTTTTGTGCTCCTATATCTTTATTAGGGATAAGAAGAGGATCTCATCCTAACAAAGAAAGACCAATCCTATTAGAAATAGAAGGAGAACCTCATCTTGACAAGAAAATAAAAAAGACTAACCATATCAGGAACAGGAGGAGGACCTCATCCTGATATAGATGATGAAGATCTCTAATTATTTAAGATAGGAGGAGGAGAGAGATCCTTTCAATGATCCTTTTGTACTTCTATATCTTTATTAGGGATAGGAGGAGGACCTCATCTTAACAAAAGAAGATCAACCCCATCAAGAATAGGAGGAGAATCTCATCCTGATAGAAGGATAAAAAAGGCTAACCATGTCAGGAATAGGAGGAGGACCTCGTCCTAACACGGATGATGAAATTTTTTGATTATTTAAGATAGAAGGAGGGGAGAGGTCCTTTCAACGATCCTTTTATGCCCCTATATCTTTGTTAGGGATAAAAGGAGGACCTCATCCTAACAAAGAAAGGCCAACCCCATCAAGAATAGGAGGAGAACCTCATCCTGACAGGAAGATTAAAAAGGCCAACTATGTCAGAAATAGGAGGAGGACCTCGTCCTGATATGGATGATGAAGATCTTTATTTATTTAAGATAGAAGGAGGGGAGAGGCTCTTTCAACAGTCCTTTTATGCTCCTGTATCTTTGTTAGGGATAGAAGAAGGATCTCGTCCTAATAAAGAAAGGTCAATCCCATTAGAAATAGGAGGAGAACATTGTTCTGATAGAAAGACAAAAAAAGCTAACCATGTTAGGAGTAGGAGGAGGATCTTATCCTAACATGAATGATGAAGATCTTCGATTATTTAAGATAGAAGGAGGGAAGAAGCCCTTTCAATGATCCTTTTGTGCTCCTATATCTTTGTTAAGGACAGGAGGAGGATCTTGCCCTAATAAAGGAAGACCAACCCCATCAAAAATAAGAGGAGAATCTTGTCCTGATAGGAAGATAAAAAGATCAACCATGTCAGAAATAGGAGGATCTTATCCAGACACGGACGATGAGGACCTCCAGTTATTTAAGACAGGAGGAAGAAAGATGTCCTTTCATCGGTTCTTTTGTGCTTCTATATCTTTGTTAAGGATAGAAGGAGGACCTCATCCTAACAAAGAAAGGCCAACCCCATCAGGAATAGAAAGAGAACCTCATTCTGATTAGAAGATAGGAAGGCCAACTGTGTCAGGAATAGGAGAAGAACCTCATCTTGACATGGATAGTGAAGATCCCTGGTTATGTGAGACAAGAAAAAAATGAAGGAAATGAAGAGGTGAACAAACATTGAACCCAAGTGGAATAAAAGGATGGTTGAAGAAAGTATAACTTCATTAAAGATAAAGTTGATTACAAAATAAGGGTCTGCAAGATCGATTACAAAAGAAAATAGGAGAGAAAAAATCGAAGTTCTAAGAAGGATCAGATTCTTCAGACTTCGCACTGCTAACCATCACCATGAATTCTTTAAGGTTGATGATCTCCTCCTCGAGCTCTTTTCTTTTTATCAAATTATCATGGAACATTTTGTCAGTCCTCTGGTAGTTCTCTTCTGACGCCCACAGTCTCTTCCTCAGAACTTTTGATTTAGCTTCAGCATCTTTGATGGCCTGCTGCTTGCAAATCAACAAAATCTTCAATCGCTGGACTTTGGCCTTCTCTATCCTGATCGACTTCGAGAGTTCGTCCGTGATTCTCTTCAGAGAGATAATCTCTTCCGACACCTTACTGGTATCGGATTGATAACTATCGATGAGCTGCTGTTGAGTCAAACCACCTCACTGTTAGTAGCACGGAGCTTCTACTCCAACAAGAATATCCTCTCACATCAGTCCAATCGATAGGTCTCATAGGCGAGCTCGATGTCGTGCAACTACTTCTGGAGGATAGAAAATTTTTACGATCAATCTCATTCATATCGAGCCTTGTCGGAAGACCATGGCGAACTCTCCTCCAGTAGATGAATTTTCTCTTTCGTTGTCTTGAGCTCAACTTTGAGGGAGCTGACATTCGTAGTTAACGCTCAAGATTTGTCATTTGTGCTTTTCTTAACTTCGACCAACTTTCTCTTAAAGTTATCTTTCTTAATGTTGAAGCTCATGGAATCTTTAATGTGCAACTTGCGAAGGTGAGTGACTTCAATTATCGCCTCCGAAGCATTTTTTCTGGACCGCTGAAGCTCATCTTCTGCCTTTTTCAACTTCTCCTTTAGATGATGGATTTTTTTCTTTAAATCTTTGACTATATATTTCAGAGGAATACCTTCGGATAGTGGTTCGACGTTGGTTGAAGATGATTGACCCTGACTTCGATCACTAGAAGGATTCTGAGTAACATTCATCATAGTGCAAGTGTAAGAAAAAGAAAATCCATTTTCATTTCTCAAAATATTTGAATATACATTAGAAAAAAAAGTATAATTATTTAAAATTCTAGACCTCAGGAGGATCCACAGCGGATGAGGTCGGTGCGTTCTCTACTACCTCCTACTTTGGTACGGGTTTGGGCATCTCGATGGCAGGTTCAGAGGGCTCGAGGATGATTTCGATGGGAGAAAGGTCGGCCATGGTAGTGGACAGCTCTGCCTCTTCATCAGGGACCTCCTCGTATAAGAAGTCGAGGTCAAATTTAGGAAACTTAGCGGCCATCTGATCCTCGCAGAGTTCGTATCCCTTCTAAAAGGCCTCCTAGCCAAATGCAACATTCAGGTCCCTTATTTTAGAGGAGACCTTGAACTTCTCCACTGCCTGGATCTTTACCTCTAAGATCTGCTTCGAAGTTTGATCCTTCAGCTCACCGACCTTAACCTTAGCCTTCTTCCTTCTCTCCTCTTCCAAGGCTAAAGTGGCCTTCAATTCCATTGAGGTGAGCTCCTCCTTTCTGAGCATCTCCTACAGACCTCCAACCTCGACCACCTTCTCCTTCAAAAGGCGATCGACCTTGGCTTGAAGGTCTTCCCGAGCCTTCAACACCTCTGACCTTAAGTAGTTCATCATTTTGTATGTGCGAGTATTTGGTGATCTGACTGCAGTAAATAAACCATGTTATGCATAAAAAAAAAATCAACAAGATGACTATCTTGAGGAAGATCCTGAGGAAATCCTAGATGAGCTGCGTATGGTCGAGGTCGGTCATCTGGTCTACCACCTCGGGTATGGCAAACTTATCAATTAACTCTTGGACAAGCTTCGGGTTGTCGAAGGGGTCTTCTCTCAAATTGTTGCTATCATCACTAGACCCATCGGGGTGCATCTTGTGATGCACCTTCATGATGATCTTTTTTCTCTTTTTTTTCTCCCCTTCCCTCCCAGTAGGAGGTCGTGAGGCTGGATCTTTAGCTGGAGGACTTATGGATGATGGAGGCATGGAGCCTTCGATAATAGCACCGACCCGAGCGGCGGCAGCGACCTCGATGCTAGCGACAGCATCAGTAGGTGCTGTAGAGCTGGAGGTGTCCACCCTAGCTTTCTTGGCAGCAAGCTCGTTGGATGCGGTGCCTTTCCTTTTGCGAGCACAAAGCTCCTTTGAAAGCATTTCAACAGCCTTAGTGTCCATCTCTGCCTTAAAGATAAAAGTACAGTCAGAAAAGAAGGAAGGAAAAGAAGGAAAAGAAGATGACCCACTGACTTCGATCGTGTACTTATTGGATTCAGAGGGCTAAGACTGAGGTTGAATAGGATTTGTTCTTTTATTAGCTCGGATATCATGGGAGCTCGGTAACCTTTGATTATGGTAATTGACTCTTGTTCTGCTTTCACTAACCCCAGGGCTCGGTGGACTGAATTCCTCAGATATCCTCAAGGTAAGAGTCCTAAGTGCAAGGTCAGACAAGAAATGAAGATAAACTTTTTTTTTTCAATTATGGAAGGAAAAGGGGGCACCGTTAAGCAATCCCTTTTTGCCCAACTAGAGAAAAACATACCACCAGTCTTTAGCAGTAAGGTGATGCTTGAAGGTGAAGAAGGTTCAAAAAAAAAAATGGTGGGCTGGACCTCGGAAGAAATACAAAGAGCAAGGAATCCTATAATAAATCTAAAAGAGTTCGAAACTACCAAGCCCAAGAAGATGTTTAAAAAATGAAAAAAGGCCATAACAAAGTCAGGAAGGAAAAGCCTTAATCTAGTGCGGAAGGCCTCCAAGTACAAGCAGAACCGACTTGGAGGAGGAGCACAAGCCCGACCACTTGAACTTGAAAGTTCCAGCTCGTATTCGACAGGCACCCCATATTGGATCCTAACTAATAACAAGTCTTCAGTGATCAAAGAACAGGGGATGGATTCTGGTATAAAGTCTGGTCGAGGTACTATCCTAGGCCTAGTTTCCATTCTAATCTCGGGATTATTGGGGTTTGGATCGATCGAACTTTTAGAATCGCTAGATCAGAAACCTCAGATGACATCTAGATCAAGCTAAATCAAATAAAATCTTCAAAAAACAACTCAGAAAAAGGGATGGTGGAAGCCCAAAAATGAAGAACAGCGATGTCCACCCAAGAAAACTTGAAGAAACCCGAAGAATGCAAGAAAACTAAAAGTCAAGAGGACAGGGATGAAAGACTGACCTAGAAAAATATGGAAAGAAGATTGGAAGAATGAAAGAGGATTGAGAAAAATACCGATGGTCGAAAGAATCGCTGAAAGAGCAGGGGTGATAAGAATAGGACACTCGGAGATGATGAAAAATGGGGGAAGGAGAAGAAGCAAAAGCCTAGGGAAAAGCAAGAAACTGTAGATAAAGGAGGAGGAGTTTAAATAAAAAATCAGAGCCCCAGAGGAAGTTATGATTGCAGAACTCCTTTAGTCAATCCCAAACCACCACATGTCCCACTCGCACCTGTCGCCTGGCGAAGCAATAACTACACCATACATGGAGCTCCATGCCTGATGAGTTTTCAAGGGACTCTATCCATCCAGGTCATTTGACATCAAATCGCGGTATCAATTTGAAAAAAAAGATAAAAAGTTTTATTCTCCAAGATGAGAAACTATCAAAAAAAAACTTCGACTGCAATAGTTTTTTTGTACTCCATTCGAAATTCGAACTCGAAAGTAGGAAAACAAATGTTGGGGATAAAATGGTCCATGCCGAAGTTTTGTCCAAAGTTCTTGATCACCGACCTCTTCCCTGTTGGGATTTGTCGATCTCCTCAGTGACGAGTTCATGTTGCGGAACCTTCCGAAAGTGCACAGGGGTTCGGCGATAAAATATTGAACAGTGAAGGAAAATTTATGTTATTTTGATCTTGTCCTTTGGCCAAAAGTGAGTAATAGGATTGGGGTCCAGTCGAACCTCCTCCGGACAACCTCCTCCAATCGAACCTCCGTCGAACGACCTCCTCTAGTTGAACATTGACCCCCCCAGTTGAACCTCCTCTGTACGACCTCCTTCAGTTGAACCTCCTTTGGACGACCTCCTCCAGTTGAACGTCGACCCCCCAATTGAACCTCCTCCGGATGACCTCTTCCAGTCGAACCTCCTTCAGACAACGTCCTCAGTCGAACCTTCTCCGGATGACTTCCTCTAGTCGAACTTTCTATGGTCGACCTCCTCCCGATTGATCTCCTGTGATCGACCTTCTGTTAGATATGTATGCCCTAGAAGCCAAAATTGGCTGACACTTGTTATACACTTCTAAGGACAAAATTATAATTTTGACTATAAATAATATAATAAATTATTTTCTATCACAATATGTATTTAGTGTCTGTGATACATTCCTTGAGTTAATGACAATGATAGTTCTTATTTTTAAGAGTTGAAAATTTAAGACATGAATTTTTATTATTAACTCATAAAATGCTCCTGACCGTAGGATCATCATGAGGATGGTGATTGATCTGAAAGATTGGTGTACAATCATTTCTTTATTGTAGATAAGTCTTGAGTCTATGGTGTAAAGACACCAGAGCGAGAGTACAGGTACTCGTTAGAGAACGAGGGCACTGAGCATGACCACCTCGAGCAGTCATTAGGAAGTCTACCTTCTCATCGATGACTGGCTCGAAGCTGCAGTTGTGTGTTTAGTTCTTTGACCTGAGGTGCATCGACAGTTCACCTTAAGGGTGTTATAGTTTGACTATACTATGACTCGATCTCCTAGCCATTCGGAATTTTGAGGTATATGTTGGCTATAGCATGTTCATTGTAGGAATTGAATTGCACCAATAGAAAATCCATCTACCTCGGTAGATGAGAAGTAGCCCTATGATGATCATGAGAATCAAGTCCATAAGCCCATGGCCATGGCAGAGTGAAATAATAGAAAGAGTTTCTATTAAGGTTTTCATATTGTATTTGAATCGAATGATTAATCATATGATAAATATTAGGGTTTGACGAGATTACCTTAACCCCAATTCAGTCGGGGCTCAAGATAGAAGAACTTAATCACATAGGTAACTATACTGAGAGGTTCATTTTTAGTTCTGATGGGTTGCCATCATATGCTGCTAGGTGTCACTAGTAGATTTTGAGAGCAATTAGAATGATTTAGATGATCAATCATACTAGTTGTTTGAATCAAAAAAATTTTGATCCATCGAAAGGTATTTTGATGATGTCGATGATAGAGATTGCGATATATCTCATTACCATACAGAACTGAATCTAATTGGATCACACAAATAAGAGTTTCGATCTGGATATCATCAATTGGACTAACCCAGTTTAATTAATTTGAATTAGATTTAATTAAGTTCAAGAAAATCATGCCAGCACACGATTGAACCTAATGTTCTCCTTTAATTATCATTAAAATTTATCTCAACTAAGCCAAATATGTTTGGGCTTACTCAGGTATCTTTACTTAGTCTGACTGAAGCTTGTCTATATCAGAAAAGGGTTATCTTAATTTATGAGATTAATTTTTGACAACACCTGCTATTTTCCGTCACCTACTAAATCCTATTTCGAACATTTGGTCAAATATTGATCTTTGATACTTAGACATCTGTCCATGTATCAAGCCATCATAGGAGAGGGTTCTTGGACCAGTCCACCTGTTAAAAAGTAGATGGATAAGGGGTACACACCTAGGGAGGCATGCACCCATGGATAAAGCATATGGAGTCCCATATAGATGGGACTCCAGTTGCTTTGGGGATTCTACTTAGATGGCACCTAGAAGACTGCTTTGACCCAATCTTGGCGTCATCTAAGGATAATTCAGAGGAGCTCTCATCTGATTGGATCAGATAATGTCATTCCATCAATCAGATTTAGATCTGATTGCATAGAAGGTCATGATTGATCGAGATGATGAGGCACTGCATGGCGCAACAGGGTCTATAAAAATCCTGTCTATGCCAAGATCAAAGATGCTTGACCCATTGCCCACACCACAAGGCTGCCCCTCTTTTTCCTCCATGCCATCTTTAGGTGTTCTCTCTCGTATCTATGCCCAAAAATTTTTGGGCATAAGTTTGGTGCGATCCAAGCAAGAGAAAGACAACAGAAAAAGGAAGAAGGCAGCACTGCTACAAGAGACAACTCACATCTTCGAAAGGAGTTTTGAAGATTTTTAAAATCAGATCTAGATTTAATTTTTAGAGAAGTGATAAAGAAAGAGGAGATCTCCAGATCCTACTCGAGTGGATATCGGTAGAGACTAGGCACTTGCATGGCTAGATCCAGAACCTTAGGCAGACATCAGGATCATCATAGGATAATCAGATTATCCACAATAAGATAAAATTAAATTAGATTTAATTTATTCTTTACTTTATTTTATTTTTTATTAGATCAATAATATCAGATCTAAAAAGTCTTATATATGATCTAGATTCAAAAGAAAAATTTTTAAAATATTTCTCTTGACCCAATTAGATCTGAATGAACCTGACCCAGAAAACTAGATTTTTCCTTCAACTGGTATCAGAGCTAGGTTACATTTTTTATTAGATCTGATTTTATTTTAATTTTGATCTGATAATTTGATGATTTTAGATGTCGTATTAGATGTGATTAGATCTAAAATTAAAAATTAAAAATTAAATAATTTAGATCTAAGTTGTATAAGATGCATGACTAGTTGTAGAATAGAATTATTCTATATATAGTCTAGCATGATCATAATTTAATTTGATTAGTTATAATTTTTAGATCTATTTATTTACTATTTTTTTGATATTATAAATATTATAATAAGATCTAAAAAATAAAAGATAAAGTTATTTAATTTTTATTCATATGAGATATGATGAATGCATGTTTGGACTAGTTGTAGAATAGTTCTACATAATTATCTAGAATAGATTTTAATTTGATATGATTAATTTAAATTTAATTTTTTAGATGATCATGAGATAATTTAGATATGAAAACATGCATGATATGATATATGAAGATGTATGCAAAACATGTTTATAGTTAGATCAATTTTTTTATATATGAGATATATGATGAAGATCTAACTAGTTTTATAGTTTTCATATTTCTGATTAAGATATTCTCTTGGCCATCCGATCATAAGAATAAAGTAGAGTTTAAATGCCCTCTCCTCCCATTCAATGGGGTGTTCTTATGATGTGTAGGGGTGCTACGCTTTCATCCTTAATCAAAAATATAAAACTTATTTTTTTCAAAATTCTAGATTCTGAAATCCTAGGATTTTATTTACATATTTTATTTGTGAACCCTAAATTTAATTAAGAATTAAGATTATGAAATATATTAAATCTAAAATTGAGAATTTTCAGATCTAAGATATATTCATAAAATTGGGTTCGAACTTGGGTAGCTCAATTAGGTCTAGCGGTTGATCAAATCAAATCAAGAGTTGGTTAGATGGGATCAAGGGTGCTTAAATTGATCAACCTAATAGGATTAAGTTTGGATCAAGGTCGAGTCACATGAGTAATTGATCAAGCTAAGACCTAATTAGGCTCAGTGATTAGAGTCTGGATTGTAGGCTAATCTGATTGGTTCTGACTCAATAATTTGGTGTCTAAGGTAAGTCTAGTAGATACGATTAATTAGTATTTAATTAGGAGCTACTTGACTCGAATACGTTCTTGTCGAGTTAATGGCATATCCCTTCCACCAGTCTCACTTACCTAGCCATATTTGTTAACCCAGTCCTAATCTAAGGTGGTTAATAATCCGAGCTAACCCATGCCACTAGGTTAGTCATAATTATTATGGCTATTGTAAGTCAAGTTTAAAGAGACCTAAATCAAATCTCTCTAAGAAAAGATTAAATCTAAGGTCTTCCACCATTATAAATATGCGGGTCCTTTTTGGAGTTGATAGTTCTCGACTGATCATAGTGGTTCAATTGCACCAAAAAGATGCAACCATGTCTATTAGACATTAGATGCTATGGGCTGGAGGATAAATTAGACTCAATATTTTGGATACGGTAAGAGATCCAATTAGGAATCCAATCTGTGCAAATGGTGGGTCTAACTTAACTAAGAAGTGGATCAATATTTCGGGCACGGTGAGATTCATGAATTAGAGATCAAGTTTGGGTGCACCATGATTAGAGAATCATTGGATAAGAGTTGTCCACTCATTTGCTAACACATCACCAATAACTATTAGGTGAGGTGATGAGTCAGTTGGTGGGACTGCACCACTCATTAGAAATCTATAATCATGAAGATTTTCGCATCTCTACAAAGAAAGTGTAGGGATCCAAGAAAATAGTGAAAGCTAATTTATTTAAAAATTAAACTTCTAAATAAATTGGTCAAGTTTTAATTTCAATATCTAACTAGAAACTTTGACTCTCTATAGGAAAAGCAAAATGTCTGCATCCAACCCACTAGCACGTATCCTGAACACCCATAGACTGATCGGACCCAATTATAAGGATTGGCTCCAAAACTTCAAAATTATTTTGGATTTCGAAAAGTTAACTCATGTATTGGATCAGAATCCCCTCATCTTACCAGCTCGTCCATCCGCTGAACAGAGAGCGTCTCTTGACAAGTAGATGGATAAAGATAATAAGGTCAAATACTACATGTTGGGCTCGATGTCTGATGAGCTTTAGTGCCAACATGAAGATATCAAGACTGTCCACCAAATGTTGGCTCACCTGTAAGAGATGTTTGGTGAATAGAGTCGCATAGCCAAATATCAGGTTACTAAACAACTATTCAAGGCCAAAATGTGTGATGGGCAGTCAATCTAAGATCATTATCTGATGATGATCAAGGACTTGGAAGAGCTTGAGAAGCTCGAAGTAAAGTTGGACCTCGATCTGTAGAATGATATAATTCTATAATCCTTGACTGATGCATATGGACAGTTTATCATGAACTACAATATGCATAAACTTCAAAATACTCTAGCTGAGCTTATGAACATGCTGGTTACTGCTGAGCTTTCAATGAAAGATTCTAAAGGCTCAGTATTTGCTATGGAATGGACTTCTTCTAAGAGAAAGTCTTTTGAAAAGAAGAAGTCTGTGAAAGATAGAAGGTGATAGGTGAAAAGAAAAAGAAGGCAGAGCTGAAGAAGAAGGCTGCTGACAAAGAAAAGTGTTTCCATTGCAACACTGATGGCCATTGAAAGCAGAACTGCCCTATATACCTGGCCACCCTAAAGAATAAGAAGGAGGCAGTTCCTTCTGGAGGTATGCTCATTATTGAATCTAACCTTATGATTTCTTGTGCATCCAGTTGGGTGCTTGACTCTAGTTCTAGTGCCCATTTATGCATTTCCATATAGGGTCTTGAGGATAGCAGGAGGCTGAGGGATGGTGAGATGATCCTATGTATTAAAAATAGAGCAAGGATTGCTATTGTGGCCGTGGAAATCTACCCTCTTCGACTATCATCTGATTTAGATTTAGTACTTAAGGATTATTATTATGTGCCTGCGGCAAGCAGAAATTTGATTTTTGTTTCATGTTTAGCACTAGAAGGCTATGTAATTAGTTTTCTTAAGGACCATTGTAATATTCTTTATGAAAGAAATAAAATTGCAAGTGATTTTCTTATTAATGATCTTTACCAGTTACATATTGATGTATCTATTTTTAATATCGAGCAAAATATGAATGCCATAAAATCAAAATGACCTGGGGATAGTTCAAATGATAGGTATCTATGGCACCTTAGACTAGGTCATATAGCAGAAGATAGAGTTAACAAATTAGAGAAAATTGGGCTATTGAGTCCATTGACTTTCGAGTCATTTCTAATTTGTGAATCATGTCTTCATGGCAAAATGACTTAACTTCCTTTTATGGGACATGGGGAAAGGACCACGGATTTACTTGCCCTAGTACATATTGTTAGATATATGTGCCCTAGAAGCCAGAA
>QRFJ01000416.1:371378-430362 GCA_006176705.1 Cocos nucifera
ACTGATGCATATGGACAGTTTATCATGAACTACAATATGCATAAACTTCAAAATACTCTAGCTGAGCTTATGAACATGCTGGTTACTGCTGAGCTTTTCAATGAAAGATTCTAAAAGCTCAGTATTTGCTATGGAATGGACTTCTTCTAAGAGAAAGTCTTTTGAAAAGAAGAAGTCTGTGAAAGATAGAAGGTGATAGGTGAAAAGAAAAAGAAGCAGAGCTGAAGAAGAAGGCTGCTGACAAAGAAAAGTGTTTCCATTGCAACACTGATGGCCATTGAAAGCAGAACTGCCCTATATACCTGGCCACCCTAAAGAATAAGAAGAGGCAGTTCCTTCTGGAGGTATGCTCATTATTGAATCTAACCTTATGATTTCTTGTGCATTCCAGTTGGGTGCTTGACTCTTAGTTCTAGTGCCCATTTATGCATTTCCATATAGGGTCTTGAGGATAGCAGGAGGCTGAGGATGGTGAGATGATCCTATGTATTAAAAATAGAGCAAGGATTGCTATTGTGGCCTGGAAATCTACCCTCTTCGACTATCATCTGATTTAGATTTAGTACTTAAGGATTATTATTATGTGCCTGCGGCAAGCAGAAATTTGATTTTTGTTTCATGTTTAGCACTAGAAGGCTATGTAATTAGTTTTCTTAAGGACCATTGTAATATTCTTTATGAAAGAAATAAAATTGCAAGTGATTTTCTTATAATGATCTTTACAGTTACATATTGATGTATCTATTTTTTAATATCGAGCAAAATATGAATGCCATAAAATCAAAATGACCTGGGGATAGTTCAAATGATAGGTATCTATGGCACCTTAGACTAGGTCAT
Organism: Cocos nucifera; assembly: GCA_006176705.1. Lineage (NCBI taxonomy): Eukaryota > Viridiplantae > Streptophyta > Magnoliopsida > Arecales > Arecaceae > Cocos > Cocos nucifera. Next base: position 372,219 of record QRFJ01000416.1, read on the forward strand.
ATAGCAGAAGATAGAGTTAACAAATTAGAGAAAATTGGGCTATTGAGTCCATTGACTTTCGAGTCATTTCTAATTTGTGAATCATGTCTTCATGGCAAAATGACTTAACTTCCTTTTATGGGACATGGGGAAAGGACCACGGATTTACTTGCCCTAGTACATATTGTTAGATATATGTGCCCTAGAAGCCAGAATTGGCTGACACTTATAATACACTTCTAGGGGCAAAATTATAATTTTGACTATAATTAATGAAATGGATTATTTTCTATCACACATGTGTATTTAGTGTCTGTGATACATCCTTTAAGTTAATGGTAATGATAATTCATATTTTCAAGAGTTGAAAATTTAAGACATGAATAATCATTATTAACTCATAAACAGCTCCCGACCATTGGATCATCACGAGGATGGTGATTGATCCGGAAGGTTGGTGTACAATCGCTTCTCTTTAGTAGATGAGTCTTGAGTCTACGGTGTGGAGACACCGGAGCGAGAGTACAGGTACTCGTTAGAGAACGAGGGCACTGAGCGTGACCACCTCGAGTAGTCATTAGGAAGTCTACCTTCTCGTCAATGACTGACTCGATGCTGCAGTAGTGTGTCTGGTTCTTTGACCTGAGGATGCATCGGCAGTTCACCTTGAGGGTGTTATAGTTTGACTACACCATTACTCGGTCTCCTAGCCATATGGAACCCTGAGGTGTATGTTGGCTATAGCATGTTCATTGTAGGAACTGGATTGCATCAAGATGGAATCTATCTACCTCGGTGGTAGAGGAGCAGCCCTATGATGATCATGAGAATCAAGTCCAGAAGCCCATGGCCATGGCAGAGTGAAATAATAGAAAGAGTTTCTATTTAGATTTTCACATTGGACTTCGAATCGAATGATTACATCATATGACAGAGACTAGGGTTTGACGAGTTCACCTTAACCCTAATCTGATCGGGGCTCAAGATAGAAGAACTTAATCACACAGGTAGCTGCACCAAGAGGTTCGCATTCAGCTCTGATGGGTTGCCACCATATACTGCTAGGTGTCACTGGTGGATTTTGGGAGCAATTAGAATGATTTAGATGATCGATCATTCTAGCTGTTCGAATCAGAAGAGTTCTGATCCATCGAAAGGAGTTTCGATGATGTCGATGATAGAGATCATGACATATCCCATTACCATACAGAACTGAACCTAACTGGGTCACACAAACAAGGGTTTGAATCTGGTGATCATCAATTGAACTGATCTAGTTCAATTGATCTGAATGAGATTCAATTAGGTTCAAGGAAATCGTGCTAGCACTCGATTGAACCTAACGTTCTTCTTTTACTATCATAAATAAGTTGTCCTGACTGAGCCAAAGGAGTTTGTGCTCAATCAGAGGCCTTCATATGGTCTGACTGGAGGTTGTCCAAGTCAGAAAAGGTTGTCTTATTTTGTAAGACATTACCTGCCATTTTTGGTCACCTGCCATTTCTTGTTCTTTGACTTTGGTCAAAAGTCTACCTTTGACTGGTCAAACGTTGACCATTGACACTTTGACTTTTGACCACATGTCATGCACCTATTGGAGAGCTGGTGGGGGCCTGTCCCCCTGCCAGAACCTGGCAAGGAGAAGGGCGCACGCCAAGGGTGGCGTGAGCCCAAGTTAGGAGGCGCCTAGGAGTCCTTGTTGGACAAGGACTCCATCTCCCTTTTGGATTCCAATTAGAGTTCTCCTAAGAATCCAAGTTTGACTGGTCTTAGGCACCCTCTAAGGAGGAATCCAGGGGTCTCTATTCCACCAATCAGATTTAGATCTGATTTCACAAAGGGTTGTGATTGGTTGGGAGGAAGAGGAGTTGGATCACAAGCTTAGTCTATAAATAAGACCCTGCGCCCAACTCTAATTCAATTGAGATTAACCCCACGCCCCAAGGCTGCCTCTCCCCTCCTTCTCCATGCCATAGTCTCTTCTCCCCTTGCTCTCCACGTCCAAAAGGAGTTTTGGACTTTGGTTGGTGCGATTCAGATCAAGAGAAAGGCGATCAAAAGCAAGAAGGCTGCGCTGCTGCAAAAGGACGACTGCTGATCTTCAAAAGAGTTTTGAAGATCCTCCAGATCAGATCCAGATCTAATTTTTGGAGGCATGATAGAGAAGAAGAGGATCTCCAGATCCAACCCTGAGTGGATACCGGTAGAGGCCAGGCGCTTGCGTGGCTAGATCCAGAACCTTCCGCTGCAATCAGGATCATCTACAGGGTAATAGGATTACCCAAATCAGGTAAATTAAATTTGATTTAATTTATCTTATTTTATTTTATTTATTAAAATAATAAGAATTAGATCTGAAACATATCAAGATCTGATTAGATCAAGAGAAAAATTTTTGAAATATATCTCTTGATCTGATCAGATCTGGACGAACCTGGATCCGGGAAAATCAGGATTTCCCTTCAACTGGTATCAGAGCCATGGTTCTAAATTATTTAGATCTAATTTTAATTTTATTTTAATTAGAAAATAAAGTGATTTTAGATGTCACATGAGATGTGATCAGATCTAAAATCAAAAAAATTAAAATTAAATGATTTGGATCTAAGAACATGAAGATATGCATGACTAGTTCTAGAATAGAATAGTTCTATAGAATAGTTTTGCATGTCTTTGATTTAATCTGATTAAATCATATTTTAGATCTTCTTATTTACTATTTTTTGATATTATAAGTGTTATAATAACATCTAATAAATAGCAAATAAAAATTATTTAATTTTAAATATCATATGAGATATGATTGATGCATGTCTAGACTAGTTGTAGAATAGTTCTACATAATTGTCTAGATTAGAATTTATTTTGATTAGATCAATTTAAATCTAATTTTTTAGATTATTATGAGATAATTTAGATCTGAAAATATGCATGATTATGATACATGAGATGTATGCAAAATATGCCATGATTAGATCTAAATTTGTATATGAGATATATGATATAGATCTAATAACTGTTTTGTAGATTTACATGTTCCTGATTAAGGCGTTCCTCTTGGCCGTCCGGTCATAAGAACGAAGAAGGGTTTAAAGGCCCTCTCTTCCCATTCGATGGGGTGTTCTTATGATGTGTAGGGGTGCTGCGTGTTCGTCCTTAATCAGAAACCCAAAACTTACTTTCTGCAAAACCCTAGATCCTGAAACCCTAGGATTTATTGTGCATATTTTGTTTATGAACCCAACTTAATTAAGAATTAAGTTTATGGAATATTAATTAGGTCTAAAATTGAGAATTTCAGATCTAAGACATATTCATAATACTGGGTTCGGGCTTGGGTAGCTCAATTAGGTCTAAGCGGTTGATCAAACCGAATCAAGAGTTGGTTAGATGGGATCAACAATGCTTAAATTGACCAGCCTAATAGGATTAAGTCTGGGTCAAGATCGAGTCACGATCAAGCAAGACCTAATTAGGCTCAGAGGTTAGAGTCTGGATTGTAGGCTAACCCAATTGGTTCTGACTCAACAATTTGGTGTCTAAGGTAAGTTTGGCACAGACGACCGACTGGTTTTTAATTGGAAGCTACTCGACCTGAATGCATTCTTGTGCGAGTTAATGGCATATTCCTTCCACCGGTCTCACTTACCTGGCCATATCTGTTGACACAGTTCTGATCTGAGGTGGTCAATAATCCGAGCTAACCCATGCCACTAGGTTAGTCATAATTGTTATGACTAAGCCAAGTCTAGTTTAATGAGACCTGAATCAATTCTCCCTAAGAAAAGATTAAGTCTGAGGTCTTCCACCATTGTAGATGTGCGGGCCCTTTCCGGGGTTGATTGTTCTCGGCTGGATACAGTGGCTCAGTTGCACCGGGAAGATGCAACCATGTCTATTAGGCATTGGATGCTATGGGCTGGAGGATGAGTTGGGCTCAATATTTTGGATACGGTGAGAGACTCAATTAGGAACCCAGTCTATGCAAATGGTGGGTCTGACTTAACTAAGGAGTGGATCAATATTTCCGGATACGGTGAGATTCATGAATTAGAGACCAAGTTTGGGTGCACCATGATTAGAGAATCATTGAACAAGAGTTGTTCACTCATTGGCTAACCCATCACCAATAACTGTTAGGTGAGGTGATGAGTCAGTTGGTGAGACCGCACCACCCACTAGAAATCATTAATCATGGAGATTTTTCGCATCTCTACAGAGGGAGTGTAGGGATCCGAGAAAATAGTGGGAGCTAATTTGTTTAAAAATAAAATCCCTAAACAAATTGGTCAAGTCAAAATTACAGTATCTAACTAGAATCTTTGACTCTCTACAGGAAAATGTCTGCGTCCAACCCATTGGCACGTATCCTGGACACACATAGACTGACTGGACCCAATTATAAAGATTGGCTCAGGAACTACAAAATTATTTTGGGTTCCGAGAAGTTAACCCATGTTTTGGACCAGGACCCTCCCACATTACCAGCCCGTCCATCTGTTGAACAGAGAGCGTCTCTGGAAAAATGGATTGACGAAGATAATAAGGCCAGATATTACATGTTGGGCTCGATGTCTGATGAGCTCCAGCGCCAACATGAAGATATCGGGACTGCTCGCCAAATGTTGGCTCACCTGCAGGAGATGTTTGGTGAACAGAGTCGCGCAGCCAAATATCAAGTCACAAAATGACTTTTTAAGGCTAAGATGCGTGATGGGCAGTCAGTCCAAGATCACTGTCTGACAATGATCAAGGACATGGAAGAGCTTGAGAAGCTCGGTGTGAAGTTGGACTTGGATCTGCAGAATGATATTATTCTGCAATCCTTGACTGATGCATATGGGCAATTCATCATGAATTACCACATGCATAAACTTCAAAATTCCTTGGCCGAAGTTAATGAATATGCTGGTTACCGCTGAGCTTTCTATGAAAGGTTCTAAAGGCTCAGTTCTTGCTATGGAATGGACTTCTTCCAAAAGAAAGTCTTATGGAAAGAAAAAGAAGTCTGTGAAAAAGCAAAAGGTGGAAGGATCAAAGAAGAAGAAGGCAGAACCGAAGAAGAAGGCCGATGGCAAAGGAAAGTGTTTCCATTGCAACAGCGACGGCCATTGGAAGCGGAACTGCCCTACTTACCTGGCCACCCTGAAGAACAAGAAGGAAGGTCCTTCTGGAGGTATGCTCGTTATTGAGTCTAACCTTTACGATTTCTTCTGCATCCAGTTGGGTGCTTGACTCTGGTTCTAGTGCTCATCTGTGCACTTCTATGCAGGGTCTTGAGGATAGCAGGAGGCTGAGGGATGGAGACATGATCCTACGCATCGGTAATGGAGCAAGAGTTGCTGCAGTAGCCGTGGGAACATACCCTCTTCGATTACCATCTGGTTTAGACTTAGTTTTAAAAGACTGTTATTATGTGCCTGCAGCTAGCAGGAATTTGATTTCTGTTTCATGCTTAGCACAAGAAGGTTATGTGATTCACCTTCTTTAAGGACCATTGTAACATTCTTTATGAAAGAAATAAAATTGCAAATGGTTTCCTTATTAATGGTCTTTATCAGTTACATATTGATGTACCTATTTTAACTATCGAGCAAAACGTGAATGCCAAACGACCTAGGGATAGTCCAAACGACAGATATCTATGGCACCTGAGATTAGGTCATATAGCAGAAGATAGGATTAACAAATTGGAGAAAAATGGGCTATTGAGTCCATTGACTTTTGAGTCATATCCAACTTGTGAATCTTGTCTTCAAGGCAAAATGACTAAACTCCCTTTTGTTGGACATGGGGAGAGGGCCACAGATCTCCTTGCCCTAGTACATACTGATGTGTGCGGCCCATTTGATGTGCCGGCTAGAGGCAATTTTGTCTACTTCATTACCTTTACCGATGATCTGTCTAGGTATGGGTATGTGTATCTTATGAGACACAAGTCTGAAGCTTTTGAAAAGTTCAAAGAATTCAGACATGAAGTAGAAAAACAAACTGGAAAAACCCATTAAGGTTCTTCGATCAGATCGAGGAGGTGAATACCTTAGCCGGGAATTCCTAGACTATCTTAAGGAAAATGGCATAGTCTCTCAATGGACTCCACCAGGAACACCTCAACTCAACGGGGTTTCAGAATGGAGAAATCGGACTCTATTGGATATGGTTCGATCCATGATGAGCTTCACAGACCTCCCTGATTTTCTTTGGGGACATTCATTGTTAACTTCAATCTATTTACTGAATAGGGTTCCCTCTAAAACCGTTCCTACCACACCGTATGAGATATGGCACGGTAAGAAACCAAGTCTGAGTCATCTCAGAATTTGGGGTTGTCCGGCTTATGTCAAAAGACAACAAGCGGACAAGTTAGAGTTTAGGTCCTTTAGAGCTCGATTCATAGGATATCCTAAAGAGTCATTAGGATACTATTTCTACATTCCAGAAGACCACAATGTGATTGTGAGTCGACATGCCATCTTTCTTGAAAAATAGTTTATTCAAGATAGCGGCATTGGAAAGCAGATTAAGCTTGATGAGAAAGTCTCACAAGTAGAACGAGCTAAGGACCAAGTGGAACCAAATCAGGTTGAGCCAATAAGAACACTACCTCCTCCACCTCGTAGATCGGAAAGAGTTTTCCCGTCCCCCTGAAAGATACTTAGGTATTATTTCAGAGGATGTAGAGGAAAATGTTCCTCATAGGTAATGGTGCTCATGGTGATGATCCCAAAACCTACAACGAGGCGATATCAGATATCGACTCCGAGAAATGGCTTAGAGGCAATGAAGTCAGAAGATTGACTCGATGCACTCAAACCAAGTCTGGACCTTGGTAGATCCACCAGAAGGTATAGTACCTATTGGGTGTAAATGGATCTTCAAGAGAAAGATTGGTGCAGATGGGAATGTGGAGACATTCAAGGCTAGACTGGTGGCAAAAGGTTATAGTCAACGCGAAGGCATTGACTATCAGGATACCTTTTCCCCAGTAGCTATGCTAAAATCCATCCGCACATTGCTTGCTGTTGCAGCCTATTTCGATTATGAAATATGGCAAATGGACGTGAAAACGGCATTCCTAAATGGATATCTTGAGGAAGATATCTATATGGAACAGCCGCTAGGTTTCACATCCAGTGATACTGATCACAAGGTTTGCAAGCTGCAAAGGTCCATATATGGACTTAAGCAAGCATCTCGGAGCTGGAACACTCGTTTCAATGATGTGATCAAAAAGTTTGGTTTCATCAAAAATGAAGAGGAACCATGTGTTTTCAAAAGGGTCAGTGGGAGCGCTGTTGTCTTCCTCGTATTGTACGTGGATGACATCCTCCTTATTGGGAATGATATTCCCATGTTGACATCAGTCAAGATGTGGTTGTCCAAGGAATTCTCCATGAAAGACCTAGGTGAAGCATCCTTTATTCTAGGAATTAAGGTCTATAGGGATAGACCGAATAGGATGCTAGGACTTTCACAGAAGATGTACATAGAGGAAGTACTAAAGAGGTTTAGTATGGAAAACTCTAAGAGGGGATTAATACCCTTCAGACATGGTATTCATCTTTCCAAGAAGATGTGCCCCAGCACACCTGAGGAAATAGAACGCATGAGCAAGATCCCTTATGCTTCTGCAATAGGGAGCCTCATGTATGCCATGCTATGTACACGACCTGATATAGCCCATGCTGTGAGTGTCACAAGCAGATATCAGTCAAATCCAGGTGAAGAACACTGGACTTCTGTGAAATGTATCCTTAAGTACTTGAGAAGAACTAAGGATATGATGTTGGTCTTTGGTAATGGAGAACTCCAAGTTCAAGGATACACAGACTCGGACTTCATGTCCTGATATAGATGATCGAAAGTCGACATCTGGAAGTCTGTTTGTGTGCAATGGTGGAGCTGTCAGCTGGAAGAGTTCCAAGCAAACTGTGATAGCAGATTCCACCATGGAAGCAGAATATATAGCTGCATCAGAGGCTGCAAAGGAAGCATTCTGGTACAAGAAGTTTGCTGCAGAAATTGGAGTAATGCCATCAGATGCCATTCCTCTTTACTGCGACAACAATGGCGCCATAGCCCTTGCTAAGGAGCCGAGGTCTCACCAGAAGTCCAAGCACATTGAGCGGCGATATCATCTCATCCGCGATTACCTTGAGAAAGGTTACGTTGAGGTCAAGAGAGTCAACTCCGCAGATAATGTGGCAGACCCACTTACAAAGCCGTTGGGCCAGCAGAAGATCGAAGCCCACCTTGAGAAGATGGGACTTAGACTTGTAGCCAATTGGCTTTAGGACAAGTGGGAGATTGTTAGATATATGTGCCCTAGAAGCCAGAATTGGCTGACACTTGTAATACACTTCTAGGGGCAAAATTATAATTTTGACTATAATTAATAAAATGGGTTATTTTCTATCACACATGTGTATTTAGTGTCTGTGATACATCCTTTGAGTTAATGGTAATGATAATTCATATTTTCAAGAGTTGAAAATTTAAGACATGAATAATCATTATTAACTCATAAACAGCTCCCGACCATAGGATCATCACGAGGATGGTGATTGATCCGGAAGGTTGGTGTACGATCGCTTCTCTTTAGTAGATGAGTCTTGAGTCTACGGTGTGGAGACACCGGAGCGAGAGTACAGGTACTCGTTAGAGAACGAGGGCACTGAGCGTGACCACCTCGAGTAGTCATTAGGAAGTCTACCTTCTCGTCAATGACTGACTCGATGCTGCAGTAGTGTGTCTGGTTCTTTGACCTGAGATGCATCGGCAGTTCACCTTGAGGGTGTTATAGTTTGACTACACCATTACTCGGATCTCCTAGCCATATGGAACCCTGAGGTGTATGTTGGCTATAGCATGTTCATTGTAGGAACTGGATTGCATCAAGATGGGATCTATCTACCTCGGTGGTAGAGGAGCAGCCCTATGATAATCATGAGAATCAAGTCCTGAAGCCCATGGCCATGGCAGAGTGAAATAATAGAAAGAGTTTCTATTTAGATTTTCACATTGGACTCGAATCGAATGATTATATCATATGACAGAGACTAGGGTTTGACGAGTTTACCTTAACCCTAATCTGATCGGGGCTCAAGATAGAAGAACTTAATCACACAGGTAGCTGCACCAAGAGGTTCGCATTCAGCTCTGATGGGTTGCCACCATATACTGCTAGGTGTCACTGGTGGATTTTGGGAGCAATTAGAATGATTTAGATGATCGATCATTCTAGCTGTTCGAATCAGAAGAGTTCTGATCCATCGAAAGGAGTTTCGATGATGTCTATGATAGAGATCATGACATATCCCATTACCATACAGAACTGAACCTAACTGGGTCACACAAACAAGGGTTTGAATCTGGTGATCATCAATTGAACTGATCTAGTTCAATTGATCTGAATGAGATTCAATTAGGTTCAAGGAAATCGTGCTAGCACTCGATTGAACCTAACGTTCTTCTTTTGCTATCATAAATAAGTTGTCCTGACTGAGCCAAAGGAGTTTGTGCTCAATCAGAGGCCTTCATATGGTCTAACTGGAGGTTGTCCAAGTTAGAGAAGGTTGTCTTATTTTATAAGACATTACCTGCCATTTTTGGTCACCTGCCATTTCTTGTTCTTTGACTTTGGTCAAAAGTCTACCTTTGACTGGTCAAACGTTGACCATTGACACTTTGACTTTTGACCACATGTCATGCACCTATTGGAGAGCTGGTGGGGGCCTGTCCCCCTGCCAGAACCTGGCAAGGAGAAGGGCGCACGCCAAGGGTGGCGTGAGCCCAAGTAGGAGGCGCCTAGGAGTCCTTGTTGGACAAGGACTCCACCTCCCTTTTGGATTCCAATCAGAGTTCTACTAAGAATCCAGTTTGACTGGTCTTAGGCGCCCTCTAAGGAGGAATCCAGGGGTCTCTATTCCAACCAATCAGATTTAGATCTGATTTCACAAAGGGTTGTGATTGGTTGGGAGGAAGAGGAGTTGGATCACGCTTAGTCTATAAATAAGACCCTGCGCCCAACTCAGATTCTAATGCAATTCAATTGAGAAACCCCATGCCCCAAGGCTGCCTCTCCCCTCCTTCTCCATGCCATAGTCTCTTCTCCCCTTGCTCTCCACGTCCAAAAGAGTTTTGGACTTTGGTTGGTGCGATTCAGATCAAGGAAAGGCGATCAAAAGCAAGAAGGCTGCGCTGCTGCAAAAGGACGACTGCAGATCTTCAAAAGAGTTTTGAAGATCCTCCAGATCAGATCCAGATCTGATTTTTGGAGGCGTGATAGAGAAGAAGAGGATCTCCAGATCCAACCTGAGTGGATACCGGTAGAGGCCAGGCGCTTGCGTGGCTAGATCCAGAACCTTTCGCTGCAATCAGGATCATCTACAGGATAATAGGATTACCCAAATCAGGTAAATTAAATTTGATTTAATTTATCTTATTTTATTTTATTTATTAAAATAATAAGAATTAGATCTGAAATATATCAAGATCTGATTAGGATCAAGAGAAAAAATTTTGAAATATATCTCTTGATCTGATCAGATCTGGACGAACCTGGACCGGAAAATCAGGATTTCCCTTCACATACTAATGTGTGCGGCCCATTTGATGTGCAGACTAGAGGTAATTTTGTCTACTTCATAACCTTCACCGATGATTGATCTCGGTATGGGTATGTGTATCTTATAAGATACGAGTTTGAAGTCTTTGAAAAATTTAAAGAATTCAGACATGAAGTAGAAAAGCAAATTGAAAAATCCATTAAGGTTCTTTGATCAGATCGAGGAGGTAAATACCTTAGTCAAAAATTCTTGAACTATCTCAAGCAGAATGGCATAGTCTCTCAATGGATTCCACCTGGAACATCTTAACTCAATGAAATTTCAGAATGGAGGAATCAGACCCTATTAGATATGGTTAGATCTATGATGAGCTTCACAGATATTTCTGATTTTCTTTGGAACATAGTTTATTAACTGCTATATATTTACTAAATTGGATTTCTTCTAAAATCGTTCCTACCACACCGTATGAGATATGGCATGGTAAGAAATCAAGTCTGAGTCATCTCAATATTTGGGATTGTTTGGCTCATGTTAAAAAACAACAAGCGAATAAGTTAGACTTCAGATCCTTTAGAGCTTGATTTATTGGATATCCTAAAGAGTCATTAGGATATTATTTCTACATTTCAGAAGATCATAATGTGATTGTGAGTCGACATGCCATCTTTTTTGAAAAATAGTTTATTTGAGATGGCGACATTAAAAAGCAGATCAAGCTAGAGGAGAAAATCTCCTAAGAGCAAAGAGCTAAGGATCCTTTGGAACCAAATCAGGTTGAGCCAATACAATCACTATCTCCTCCACCTTGAAGATCGAAAAGGATTTTCAGTCCCCCTGAGAGGTACTTAGATACTATTTCAGAGAAAGTAGAGAAAATGTTCCTCATAGGTAATGAAGTTCATGTTGATGATCCCAAAACCTATAATGAGGCGATATCAAATATCGACTCCGAGAAATGGTTAGAGGCAATGAAGTCAGAAATTGACTTGATGCACTCAAACCAAGTCTGAACTTTAGTAGATCCACCAAAAGGTATAGTACCTATTGGATGTAAATAGATCTACAAAAGAAAGATTGGTCCAGATGGAAATGTAGAGATATTCAAAGCTAGATTAGTGGCAAAATATTATGGTCAGTACGAAGGCATTGACTATTAGGATACCTTTTTGTTAGTAGCCATACTTAAATTCGTTCGCACATTGCTTGCTATTGTAGCCTATTTCGATTATGAAATATAGCAAATGGATGTGAAAATGATATTCTTAAATGGATATCTTGAGAAAGATATCTATATGGAACAGTCGCTAGGTTTCACATCCAGTGATACTGATCATAAAGTATGCAAGCTGTAAAGATCCATATATGGACTTAAGCAAGCATCTCAGAGCTGGAATACTCATTTTAATGATGTGATCAAATTATTTGGTTTCATCAAAAATGAGGAGGAACATGTGTTTTCAGAAAGGTCAGTGGGAGCGCTATTATCTTTCTCGTATTATACGTGGATGATATTCTTCTTATTGTGAATGATATTTTCATGTTAATAATAGTTAAAATATGGTTATCTAAAAAATTCTTCATGAAAGACCTAGGAGAAGCATCCTTCATTCTTGAAATCAAAGTCTATAGAGATAGACCAAATAGGATGCTAGGTCTTTCATAGAAGATATACATAGAGGAAGTGCTAAGGAGGTTTAGCATGAAAAACTCCAAGAGGGGATTGGTATCCTTCAGACATGGCATTCATCTCTCCAAGAAAATGTATCCCAACACATCAGAGGAGATTGAATGCATGAGCAAAATCCCTTATGCTTCTGCAATAGGGAGCCTCATATATGCCATGTTATGTACACCACTTGATATAGCCCATGCTGTGAGTGTCACAAGTAGATATCAGTCAAATCTAAGAGAAGAATACTGGACTTCTGTGAAATGTATCCTTAAGTACTTGAGAAGAACTAAGGATATGTTCTTGGTTTTTGGTAATGGAGAACTCAAAGTCCAAGGATATACAGACTTGGATTTTATGTCCGATATAGATGATTAAAAGTCGACATCTGAAAATCTATTTGTGTGTAATGATGGTGCTGTCAGTTGGAAGAGTTTCAAATAGATAGTAATAGTAGATTCCACCATGAAAGTAGAATATATCGCTGCATCAGAAGCTGCGAAGGAGGCATTCTAGTATAAGAAGTTCACCATAGAGATCGGAGTGATGCCATCAGATGCCATTCCTCTGTACTACGACAATAATGGCACCATACTCCTTGCTAAGGAGCCGAGGTCCCACAAAAAATTTAAACACATTGAACGGCGATACCACCTCATTCATGATTATCTTGAAAAAGGATATGTCGAGGATAAGAGAGTTGACTCCACAGATAATGCGACAAATCCACTTACAAAGTCGTTGGACCAGTAGAAGATCAAAACCCACATTGAGAAGATGGGACTTAGATTTGTAGCCAATTGGCTTTAGATCAAGTGAAAGTTTGTTAGATATGTGTGCCCTAGAAGCCAGAATTGGCTGACACTTGTTATACACTTCTAAGAGCAAAATTATAATTTTGACTATAAATAATAAAATAGATTATTTTCTATCATAATGTATATTTAGTATCTGTGATACATTCCTTAAGTTAATGGCAATGATAGTTCTTATTTTCAAAAGTTGAAAATTTAAGACATGAATTTTCATTATTAACTCATAAAATGCTCCTAACCGTAGGATCATCATGAGAATGGTGATTGATCCGAAAGGTTGGTGTATAATCGCTTCTTTATAGTAGATGAGTCTTGAGTCTATGGTGTAGAGATACCAGAGCAAGAGTACAGATACTCGTTAGAGAATGAGGGCACTGAATGTGACCATCTCGAGCAATCATTAGGAAGTCTACCTTCTCATCGATGACTAGCTCGAAGCTGCAATTATGTGTCTGGTTCTTTGATCTGAGGTGCATCAATAGTTCACCTTGAGGGTGTTATAGTTTGACTACACTATGACTCGGTCTTCTAGCCATTCAAAATTCTTAGGTGTATGTTGGCTATAGCATGTTCATTGTAGGAATTAGATTGCACCAAGAGGGAATCTATCTACCTCGATAGATAAGGAGTAGCCCTATAATGATCATGAGAATCAAATCCATAAGCTCATGGCCATGACAGAGTGAAATAATAGAAAGAGTTTCTATTAAGATTTTCACATTGGACTTGAATCGAATGATTAATCATATGATGGATATTAGGGTTTGACGAGATTACCTTAACCTCAATCCAATCGGGGCTCAAGATAGAAGAACTTAATCACATAAATAACTACACCGAAAGATTCATTTTTAGTTTTGATAGGTTGTCACTATATACTGTTAGGTGTCACTGATGGATTTTGAGAGTAATTAGAATGATTTAGATGATCGATCATACTAATTGTCTGAATCAAAAAAGTTCTGATCCATCGGAAGGTGTTTCAATGATGTTGATGATAGAGATCGCGATATATCTCATTACCATATGGAACTGAATCTAACTGGATCACACAAATAAGAGTTTTGATCTAGACATCATCAATTGGACTAATCCAGTTCAATTGATTTGAATTAGATTCAATTAGGTTCAAGAAAATCATGCTAGCACATGATTGAGCCTAATGTTCTTCTTTAATTATCATTAAAGTTTGTCTCGACTGAGCCAAATATATCTGGACTCACTCAGGTATCTTTACTTAGTCTGACTAGAGCTTGTCCAGATCAGAAAAGGATAGTCTTAATTTATGAGATGAATTTGAGACAATACCTGCCATTTTTCATCACCTGCTAAATCCTGTTTTGGACATTTGGTCAAACATTGACCTTTGACACTTAGACATCTGCCCATGTGTCAAGCCATCATAGAAGAGAGTTCTTGGATCAGTCCACCTACTAAAAAGTAGATAGATAAGGGGTGCACATCTAGGGAGGCGTGCGCCCATGGATAAAGCATCTGGAGTCCCGTATAGATGGGACTCCAGTTGCTTCGGGGATTCTACTTGGATGGCATCTAGAAGACTGCTTTGATCCAGTCTTGGGATAATCTAAGGATGATTCAGAGGGGCTCTCATCTGATTGGATCAAATGATATCATCTCACCAATTAGATCTAGATCTGATTGCACAGAAGGTCGTGATTAGCCGGGATGATGTAGCACTGCATGGCGCAACAGGATCTATAAAAACCCTATCTACGCCAAGATCAAAGATGCCTGACCCATTGCCCATGCCACAAGGCTGCCCCTCTTCCTCCTCCATGCCACCTTTAGGTGTTCTCTCTCCTATCCACGTCGAAAAATTTTTGGGCATAAGTTTGGTGCGATCCAAGCAAGAGAAAGGTGATAGGAAAAGAAAGAAGACAACACTGCTACAAGAGACAACCCACATCTTCAAAAAGAGTTTTGAAGATCTTCAAAATCAGATCTAGATCTAATTTTTGGAGAAGTGATAAAGAAGAAGGAGATTTTTAGATTCTACCTGAGTGGATACCGGTAGAGGCTAGGCACTTGCGTGGCTAGATCCAGAACTTCAGGCAGACATCAGGATCATCATAGGATAATCAGATTATCCACAACAAGATAAAATTAAATTAGATTTAATTTATTTTTTAATTTATTTTATTTTTTTTATTAGATCAGTAATATCAGATCTGAAAAGTCTTAGATCTGATCTAGATCTAAGAAAATTTTTTTTGAAATATCTCTCTTGATCCAATCAGATCTGAACGAACCTGATCCAAAAAATTAGGTTTTTCCTTCACCTTCTTCTTGTCGATCTCCTCCCAGTCATCCAGAAGGATTTCATCGTCCACATGAATCCAGCTACCAACTCAATATAGACCAACCTATAGGCAGGCGGTCTTAAAGGAGCCCAAACTCCTCTGGGACTGTTGTGGCTTGAAGCTCTTTACCGCTAGTGCCTACTCCATCCAAACTTCGACCATTAATCCTTAATGAATTGGCATGTTGCGACAACGGACACCACTCTCAATTGATAAGTTACGATAATGGATACCACTCTTGACTAACAAGTCATGATAATGGATACCACTCTCGACTGGCAAGTCACGAGAATGAACACCACCCTCCATAACAAACTCCATGTAACCTGAGCGGCCTACTACCAGATGGTTATGATTGTCACTATTAGTTTGTTACACGTTCCATCTATAAAAAAAATCCTCCAGATATATTTCAAAAAGAAGCTCTCTTCTTCTTTCCATTACTCTGCTTTTTTATTTTCTGAGCACTCCATTTTAATTGGCCGAAAAATTAACTTGAGCATCGGAGAATTCTACTGGAGCCACCCATCTCTGGTTTGAACTTTATTTTGCAGGTCCCTACAGCAACCTCACCTTCCCCACTCCAGCCATCTCTAGCATCCTCATGGATTTTTGCACCAATAATTATTTTTTTTCAAGTACAACACTATGATTTATGGAATATTATAGTGCATGGTCTGCACACACCCATTAAAATTATAAATGGAGTTCAAATTTCTAAACATGAAAATGAATGGAATAATAAAGAAAAAAAATTAGCTCAATTAAATACAAATACAATGAATGTTCTTTATTGTGCTCTTAATGAAAATTAATTTAATAGAATATGTTCATGTTCTTTGGCTAAAGAAATAATTTATGAAGGCAGTAATGAAATGAAAGAATAAAAAATTAATGTACTAGTAAATGAATATAAAATGTTTAAAATGGAATCCTTTAAATCTATTTTTGATATATTTTTAAGATCTAGAAGTATTATTAATGATCTAAATTTATTGGAAAAATCTTATACTAACATTGATCTTGTGAGAAAGATTCTTAAATCTTTGCTTGGGTCTTGGAAAGCAAAAGTTATAGTAATCAAGAGAAAAAAGGATTTAAATCAACTATCTTTGGAAGAGCTCTTGGATTCCCTTATGACCCACAAGTAGACCATAATAAATCACAAGAAAATGACAACAATGAGAGAGAAAATATTGGCATTCAGTCCTCCCATCAGGAAGATAATAAGACAATCAAAAAATTCGGTGATGAAGGCAAATACTTATTATTAATCACCAAAAAATTTAGAAGCTTTCTAAAGATGGAGAAGAAGAAGAAGCAAAAAAGGAAGAAAGAGGTAAGAAAAAAATAAAGCTACAGCAAGGGGAGCCAAGCACGAAAAAGAAGAAGAACTTAACTTGGAGCAACAACGAAGATTTCAGTTCCAAGAAAGAAGAACAAAAGGTAAATAATATGTGCTTTATGGCACAAGAGGATAAGGTTTATTCCGAAAACCCTACTGATTTTACTTTTGAAGAATTATAAGATATATTTTATGAATTAATCAATGATTTTAAAATGCTAAGACATAAAAATATCAAGATAGCAAAAGTTTTCAAAATTCTATAAAGTTTTAACAATCCAATTCAACCCCCCCCTCTCGGATTGCTATCTTTGGGCAATAACTGGCAACCCTTCTTGGTGTTTCTTCCACTCATAGGCTTATCATTCATCAAATAAATATGAAAACTGCATTTGTAAACTAAGATCTAGATGAAGAGATCAACATGGAATAGCTTGAAGGTTTTGTTGTAAAGGGATAAGAAAATTAGTACAAACTTGTTAAGTCCTTATATAGTATTAAATAAATTCCTAAACAGTGATACAAAAAATTTGATAAGACCATCCTATCCTTTGGTTTCATCATAAATGATCATGATAAATGTGTATATTCTAAATTTATTGATGATTAGTGTATAATGCGTTACTTATATGTTAATAGCATTCTAATCTTTGGAACATTCTTTAGAATCCTATCCAAGGTCAAATCATTTTATCAAACAAATTTGATATGAGCCGATCGGGTGGTAGCACAGGCGAAATGGGCCATTTGTTTCCATGGGGTTGGCTCGGATTCGAAATGCACGGACGTCGATTAAATGCTGAATCGGATGTTCAATGCCCTTGCCAAGCTCGTGAAAGTAGTTTCTGGTCTGTCTGGCACCCGACTTGGCACCAGGGTGACGTACTCACCAAGGGTGGGTAGGGTGCGCTGTTAGTCCCTGCATCGAACATTCTCTAGTGGGAGGGGGCCTTAGTGGTCGAGGGTAGCTATGCGGCATGGGGTTAATTCCCCATCCCCTTGTTCCTTTCGCTTTACCAAAAAAAAAAAAATTAATATGAAAGATCTAGATAAAGCTAAAATAATCTTAGAGATGAAGCTATAATCAAATTTCCTAAAGAGATAGCTCTCTCCTTTTCTCATTCTTTCGATAAAATGATCAAAAAGTTTAATTTTTTTATTGAAAATCAATTTCCATTCTATCTGATCCTAGTATCCACCTTAAGAGGAACTTAGGTAAACCTATTGTTCAAACTAAATATTTTCAAATCATTTGATCTCTTTTATATATTGTACATAATCTCTCTTATATATTGTAAATAGGATAAGAACTGATATTGGATTACTCTAAAATAAGTATTTTGATATCTTAAGAGAACTCTTGATTTTTTTTCTACATTGGTGTTGGAGAATGTTAATCCACCGTCCGACTCACCAGCCTATGATCGACTGATCACTAGTGTCCGACGGACATCCATTGATACAATAATAGAAATACCGATACATTACCATCCAATGGACGTGCAGTCCAATAGACTGACTAACTATCAATCAAAAATTATTTAGACGACTGTCAATTATCCCTCCTCGAGCCATTTGATCGATCATTGTTCAGTCTCAAGTCCTTCAATCGACTGACAATCAGTCGATAGAGAATCAGCTGGCCGACCAACCGATGATCGATCGATCCCAAATCAATCGACTGATCGATAATTGATCGGATTCAAACCAACCAACTAACTGACAGAAGCTCTCCAAACAACCTATCTGACTCCCAATCGGCTACAGAAAATCATCCTCTAGAAGAGCGGATAACAACGATTAGTGGGTGGTTCTATCTACCTACCGATGATCATATTACACCAAAAAAAGAGGAGCCCATGTGCCAAGCAGTTATCACTCCGACACCTATAAAAGAAAGGTAAATTGGCTAATTTAGGAGGACAATACCTTTTTTAGAGAAAACTCTGCTTCTTTTCTCCTCATTTTCCTGTTCGATCAGTCCATCCTTCTAACTTAAGCATCAAAGATTTTCCACCGTAGCCAACTTCGGTCAGTGCAGATTTTATTTTGCAGATTTTCAGACGATCAGTTACGGGCGCAGGTGGATTGGGCACAATAGATTGGTGCACCAGGTAGGAAGAGGGATTGAAAATGATTAATAAATCTTTGTAATCTATTATGATGGCAAAAATGCATACTCGCAACTCACTCAGCTCCATCGTCAGACAGTCATCCCGATGAGAAGCACTTCTCCCTCCACCACCGTCAGTGATGGAATCGAGCTCTTTGCGTCTGGCGATCACGGCGGATGCATAAGATCAGTAACTTGCTGCACTAATATAGTAGGTCTGGATGTTAACAGAGGCTGTACACAACCTCCAGCAACAGCCATGCATGGTGGCTGAAGGACCAGCGACATAGGCGGTGCCATCCAGACATAGCCGCCATGTATGTATCGAGGTGCTCCACCTCTCCTTCATTGGAGCAATCATCTCGATGCTCTCATCAAGCAGAAACTCCATTTCCCTGTCATTCATGAGGGACCACCCATCGATCACGACGCTCCATTTTCTCACCTTCTCATCGAGGTCAACACAAGAGAAAAATCCCTCGAGATTCAACCATTTCCTCCTCAATCAGCTCCTCAGGAGGATCAATCCTAGGGATACCTCATCAGCATCGGTTCGATACTTATGAGCGAAAGTTCAAATAAATCGACTATCAACTGACCTAGATCCAGGAGGACGTGAAGGGAGGGTCCTATGAGGGACTCCACATTTAGACCACTCCTTTCTCCTTACGCATCCTAAACAAACTAATTCCATTATGATTCAAGATGCTGCAAGTGAAGCCATATAACGGCTCCATCGATCCAGTCGATCATCTCCAGAGCTACAAAGCTCTCATGATGATCTAGGAGGCAAATGACGTCCTCATGTGTATTGGCTTCCCAGCTATCCTTCGGAAAGCAGCCCGAGCTTGGTATTTCGGACTCTGATTGGAAAGCATCGACTCTTTCGAGTAGCTCGAAAACTCCTTTCTGGCTCGCTTCAGCACCAGCAGGAGGATGCTACGAACTTTCGATACCCTCTTCTCGATCAAATGAGGAGGGAGAGAAATCCTTCGGGGCTTCATGGCAGGTTTTAATATCGCCACACTTGAGGTCCGAAATCTCAACGAGGATGTGGCCATTTTGACCATGAAGCAAGGTCTACGGGGCTTTCGGTTCACCTATTTGCTAGACAAGAACCACCCTCGAGCTACGCTAAGCTCTTAGAGCATGCGAATAAATATATTCGCACAAAAGAAGGCACTTCTGGTCGGCGTCAATCAACTAAAAAAGATCAGAAGAAGAAGAAGCAATGAAAGAATGATGTTTCTACAGAACCAAATCGGCCCACTCCAAATAGAAAAATGATCTTCTCCCGACTGAACCCTATACCGACCAATGTGAAAAGTCGGTACGATACCTATACTCCCCTCTCCACTCCATGTGTGAGGGAGAGAATTACCTACGCTGACCCTCATCGATGAAAAATCAAGGGAAAGATAAAAGAAAGTACTGTCAATTTTATCGCGACTATGGTCATGACACCGAATAGTGCTTCCAACTAAAAGATGAGATCGAGGCTCTCATCCAACAGAAATTTCTTTCTAAGTACCGGCTTGATCACTCAACTCAGTCTCATGCCGATCAACCATCAGCGTTGGAAGAAGTTCATTAGAGTCAACCAACGGTTAGGGTGATCAATATGATCTTCGGGCGATCGAGAGTTGGGGAGGCAACATCCGAAGAAGGATCAATCAAAAAATGACAATTTGATGAATTTATTTTTTTTTTAGATGATGATGTAAGGGGAGTTCAAATTTTTTATGATGATGTTGTCGTTGTTTCGATGATGATAGCAAACTATGATGTAAAAAAAATTCTCGTCGATAATAAAAGTTTGACTAATATTTTATTTTACTCTACCTTCTTCCAAATGAAATTATCGACAGAGCACCTTCGAAGAGTTCCCATCCCTTTAGTCATATTTACTAAAGACACCATCGACGTTGAGAGAGAGATAGATCTTCCATTAACTACGGGGACAGAACCTCGATAAAGCACTATCGTCTTGACTTTCATGGTCATTAGGGTCCCTTCAGCATACAATGCCATACTCAGAAGACTAGGACTTAATGCCCTCAAGGTGATAGTATTAACATACCATTTATTAGTCCAATTTTTGACTAAAATCGAAGTCAGAGAGATGTGAGGCAACCAACAGATCGTTCAATGTTGCCTCGCAATCACTACAAAGGAGAATAAATCGAAAGATTCTTTGCCGCTAGAAGGCCTTCATCAGTGGAAAGATGAAAATTGAGGTGAGCCGATCAAACAATTGTTCTCCATCTCGTTGCAAGAGAACAACCCAACTAAAGTTATCCAAATTGGGTCACACCTTCAGACGATGGAGCGTGAACATTGATATGGTTGCTAAGAGCCAACATCGATGTATTAGCTTGGTTGGCAACCGACATGCCAGGCATACCTTAAAAAATAATATCTCACCGATTGAACATTAATCCAAACGTCAAGCTGGTGAGACAAAAAAAGTGATCATTCACTCTTGAATGATAGAAAGTCATCGACGAAGAGTCGACAAGCTCCTCGCAGCAGGCTTTATCAAAGAAGCCCGTTACTCTAATTGGCTCGCAAATGTCATTATGGTAAAAAAGGCCAACGAAAAATAGTGCATCTGTATTGATTATACCAACTTGAACGAAGCATGCCCGAAGGATAATTTTTCTCTTCCAAAAATAGATCAACTTATCGATGCGACGTCAAGGCATCGACTCCTAAGCTTTATGGATGCTTTTGCGGGCTATAACTAGATTCGAATGGCACCCGAAGATGAAGAACATACTACCTTCGTCATCGATAAAGGGATTTATTGCTATAAAGTCATGCCATTTGGACTCAAAAATGTAGGAGTGACCTATCAATGGTTGATGAACAAAGTTTTCAAGCCATAAATTAGGCAAAATATGAAAGTATATGTCGATGATATGCTGGTAAAAAGTATCCAAAGTCAGAACGATGTTCGAGACTTAGAAGAGGCTTTCACCATACTCCAATGACATCGAATGAAGTTAAATCTGATCAAATATGCCTTCGGAGTGATGGCCGAAAAGTTTCTTGATTTTCTTATTTCATATTGAGGAATTAAGATAAATCTCGAGAAGATAAAGGCAATCGTTGATATGAAACATCCAACTTTAAAGAAAAAGGTGCAACAGCTTAACGAAAGAATTACCGCGCTCAATCGATTCATCTTCAAGTCAGCTGAAAGATGTCTTCTTTTTTTCAAAACTTTACAGCAGACTAAGAACTTCTCATGGATAGATGAATGTCGATGATCCTTCGAAGAGTTGAAGAAGTATCTATGACTCCTCCACTATTCATAAAGCTGATGGAAGGAGAATCTCTATATTTATACCTGGCCACATCCGATGAAGCTGTTAGTTTGATTCTTGTCAGAGAGGATGAAAGTTGAGTACAACAGTCCATCTACTATGCAAGCAAAATCTTTTACAATGCTGAAACCTGATATTCAAAGGTGGAGAAAATGATCTATGCCTTGATCATTTCGATGCAATGGCTTCGGCCCTACTTCCAAGCCCAGATAATTTATATATTAATCGACTAACCTTTGAAGTCGATCCTGCATTGACTAGATACCACAGGCAGAATGGCAAAATGGATGATAAAGCTCAGCAAATTCGATATCTAATATCGTCCACGCCCATCGATGAAAGCCCAGGTTCTGGCCAATTTCATTATCGAATATACCGTCTCGGATGTCAAGACCGATCAAGAGGAAACAATCCATAAGTTAGCAAAAAATATCTCTAAAATTGATCATAAGTCGGCTTGGGTGTTACACATCGATGGGGTATCGAATGCTCTTAGAAGCAGCGCGGGACTCATCTTGGCAAATGCCAATGGAATAGTCATCGAGTATGCTCTTCGATTTAATTCCAAAGCTTCAAACAATCAAGCTGAATATGAAGCTCTTCTAGTGGGCTTGAAAATTGTCAAGGAGCTTGACATCGAAGAACTGAAAATATTCACTGACTCTCAACTCATCGTAGAACAAGTCAAAGGTGACTTCGAAGCTCGCGATCCAACGATGCAAAAATATTTGGAGAAGGTGAAAGACCAAACTTTTACCTTCAAATATTTTGACATCTTGCACATCCTTAGGCAGAGAATGCTCAGGTCGATGCACTCTCCCGACTCGCCATCACTGCTCCTAACGAATTTGACCGAACCTACATTGAATACCTCGACGTGCCAAGTATCGAAAGGATGGAAAAAGTATTATAGATCAGCGACGAATCGAGTTAGATGGATCTAATTATCAAATATCTGATCGAAGGAACCTTGTCCGATGATCCATCACAAGCGAATCACTTAAGATAGATGGCTTTCTAATATGTCATGATGGACAGATGACTCTACAAATGATCTTTCTTTCTTCTACTATTGAAGTACCTAGAACCTTTCGATGTCGACTACACACTTCGAGAAGTCCATGAAAAAATTTGTGGGAACCACTTGGGAGGCAAGTCCCTTGCCTATAAGATCTTTCGGCAAGGATATTCTTGGCCAACAATGCATAAGGATGCAACCGAGTTCGTTCGAAGATGTGAGCCATGCCAAAGGTACGCGAATATCCAACGCTAGCCAGTGATGCAACTGACATCAATCATAGCACCATGGCTGTTTGCACAATGGAGGATTGATATACTTGGTTTTCTTCTCCTAGCATTCGAGCAAAGAAAATTTTTGATCATCACTGTTGATTATTTCACAAAATAGATGGAAGCTAAACCTTTAGCGCAAATTATGGAAAGTAAAATGGAGGATTTCGTTCGAAAGTTTATCATCTATAGATTTGGACTCTCGTAAATAATAATAACCGACAATGGTTGATAGTTTGACAATCAGAGTTTCAAATACTTCAGTGCGACATATCACATCACGCACAAGCTGATGTCCGTCGGCCATCCACAATCAAATGAAAAAGCAAAAGTTACAAATCGAATAATCCTCTATGGTTTAAAAATTTGGCTTAACGAGGTCAAAGGCCTCTGGGTAGAAGAACTACCTTCGATGTTGTGGGCCTATCGAACTACCCTTGAGTCCCGATGGATAAATTTCTCTTTAACCTATCTTATGAGATGGAAGTAGTGATACCCGTTGAAGTCAGACTACCATCAATAAGAGTGAAAAAGTATGATGAGTCAAGTAATTTGGATAGACGAAGGGCTAACCTAGATCTGTTATCTAAAGTTCGACAGCAGGCACAACTCAGAATGGCTGCTTATCAACAGCGAGTTACAAGATACTATAATAGAAGGGTTAAACCAAAAGAAATTTGCTCGAAAGACTTAGTCCTACGAAAGATGAAAGTATCCAAGCTACTGGACCAAGAAAAGCTCTTTCCAAACTAGGAAGGGCCCTATTGAGTGACGAAAATTCTTCAACCTAGAGCATATCGACTTGAAATACTCGACAGAATTGAAGTCCCCCGAACATAGAATGCTGCCAATCTTAAAGTATACTATCAATGAAATTAGCTTTCTGTACTTTAGACAAATGCAAAAAATAAAATTTTGTGAAGTCTTCTGCGAAGATGTCTCATCTATACACGACGATCGGTTAACTGACGTATCAGTTGGTCAAAAATCGAACAAGTTGATCGGATGAAAATCAATACAAACTCAAAAATAATGGAAGAAAAATTCGATCGATCAACTATCGATCAAGTATTATAACCAATGAATGGTCGGCATATTTCGTTCAATGGAATTCAATAACCGATAGATGAAGGACGATCGACAATCGGCATTTCAGCCACCTTCGGTCGAATATCTTGAATCATCGGTGTGATCTGCTTTCTACAACACAAATGCCAATTGGTCGACTAGTAAATGATGCCGATGCATAACCTCCTTACAAATGATAAAGGAAGAAAAGCATCAAACTTTTGATTGTGGATTAGTTGGTTTGCCCCGACTAGAAAAGAATACAACCCTTACCAATTTGGCTATGGCCGAATCGAAGGACGTGTGGCTCACACCCGACCATTATGAAAATTGATTAAGTGTTGGACGATAAAAAATTGACCAAAAAATCAGTTAAAAATCGATCCATGGTTGGCTTAAATCTGATCATCAAATACCTTAATGATCTGATTAATTATTGGTTGGCAAAAAACTAACTAATAGTCGGTTAGAAACCAACTTGGGTTTGGCTTGTCCTCGATCTATGAATGCCTTGACAAACGACTAAGTGCTAGCAAAAATTTGATTTAAAGTTAGTTTAAAAGCTAGCCAAAAGTTGGTTAAGTGAAATCGATGGACGGATGGTCAATAATCGATCAACCAAAGTATTTGCAGTCATGGCGTAAAGCAAAGTTATACAACAAGAAACAAGTGCAATTAAAGTTTTTCATTACTGAAGAAGAAATTTATAAATAGACCTTTGGTCCTTACAAAATTTGAACTACAAGTTTCAAAAGATAGACAAAAATATAAAATCTACTCGATGACCGGCTGCTCCAAGACTTGATCGAGAATGGCTTCAGTTTCGATCATCGGTGTAGCATCCGTCAGCGGAATGACTTTAGTCAAAGCAGCTCCCTTATTCTCTAATAGGTCTTCAGCAGCCAACTGGGAAGCCAAACCCATTGCTACAGAGGGATCTGATGTACCTTCGGCTGAAGCCATGGGAACTGTAGAAATAGCAAGCTCGGTTGAAGCAAGAATGATGACAGGCGCACCATCATCCACTGGGCCCGTGGATGATCTGTCGTCTCCTCCCTCCTTTTCTTTAGCATCATCTCCTCCCTCTTTCTCTTCTTTAGCGCTAGGGACAACGACACTGCTGAGGTCAAGATCAGGAAAGAGCTATTGGATAGCATCCCAATCATCGCCGAACTCGATCCAATAGGAAGCTTCACTACCTTGAAGGATCAGGATCCTCAGATCGGACGAGGTCTTGAATTCCTCGATGCCCAGCTTTTTTGCCCGATTGAGATTCTATCATAGATCTGGATCTCTGCCTTGGCTGAAGATGCCTTCCCTTCAGCAGATTACCATTTCTGACGACAGTCCTTTGCCTCTTTGCCCCAACTATCACGATCCTTCTTCATCTTATTCACCACGCATTTTTTCTTCTTAGCACGACTCCTCTGGGCCTTCACCTCCACCTGAGCCGACTTAAGGTTAGACTGAATCGACTCAAGTTTGGCTCTTACCGATCCAAGTTCAGCCCTGAGGTGGGAGACTTTCTCGGATAAATTATTCTCCTGGATAGTGGACTCTTTCTCCTGCTACTCCAATCGATGGATCACCGTATTACGATCAGCATTTACGATCGATATGGAGTCGAAACACACACATCGAAGATCGATCATTCTACGATAGGCCAACTCAAGTTCAGCCATGTCATGAGCCCACTGTTCACAAAAGATGAATGAAAAAAAAAGAAGAGAAGAAGAAGACAGTGGGAGGTTATCGGCTTATCTTGATGAAGGTCGGGTAGAACGATCTAAACATTTCACCTAAAGTTCGACGCCTCTTCAACTCCTGATCACTTGGGAGAAGAATGGCATGGACCAAGTTCCTTGCCAGCTGGGGGTCGGAAAGAGTCGACCCATCCTCTGGGACCCGAACATCAATTCGCTTGGAGTTTGTATACTCGCGGTTGGAAATATTACTCCCAGTCGATGCAGAAGAGACTGGCGCCTTCCCTTTCCTCCCGACCGATGATTATTCGGGAGACACCGACATCCACTCGGGTGTGGATGGAGACAACGAATGCCCCCTATGAACCAGAGTTGATCGGAGGACAGGCACAGTAATAGTTGGTTGAGCTATCGATGATGGAGCAGCAGTCAGAGCATCAACAATAATAACATCTTCCTCCGACCGAGTGACGACTGGAGGGGCTTCAGAAGATGCCGCCGCCGCCGGAGCACGAAAGGCGACAACAAAAGCACTAACGGCTCCAGAAGGTGCTGCTAGAGGAGCATCAACAGAAGCAGGGACAGCCAAAGGACCAACTGCCCGACTTTTTTTTGGTGCACATGATGAGTTGGTGTCAGGTGCCACCCTCTTTCAAGTGGCGAACTGACGGACTTCATCCTCGGAGATTCCAAGGGGAAGGCGCATCCCTACAAAATTGAATAACAAGGTCAGATCAATATCGAAAACCAATTGAACAAAAGAAAAGATAAAATTATAGATACTACATGTACCTACGGATGGTGCCGAACCAAGTTGGGCATCATATAGAGCCTCTTCGATATTCAGCTCTTTCTGTGGGGGAACCCTCATATCCTTCAATCGAAGGAAATCCTCTCGATTGGCTGGATCCACCCGACCATTCTCATTCGGAAGGATATTTGGCTCTCCCCACACTTGGAAAGCCCCAGAAAGGAGGAGAAATGAAAAAGAATTAAAATTTTCAATCATGAATGGATAATGGAAGACTGATGATAAAAGAAAGCCCCTTCTTTAGGGCGAAGTACCACCATTCATCAGCCTTTGGATCGGATCGGAGGGCAAAGAAAGATCTGAACAAAGAGAGCTGAGGAATCATCGGGATTAACTAACACAACAAAGCAAAAGAAATCAAAAGCCGAATGGAGTTCGGCGCTAGCTAGGCTAGACAAATCCTATAATAGTCAAAAATGTTTCAAAGAAACTTTGGAACAGGAAACCTAAGGTCTGACATAAGATTTTCTAAATAAAAGGCTATAAAACCTGATGGAGATGAGTTCACCCAACTGTCGGGACTAGGAACCAACAATCAAAAGCCCTCTGGGATCCGATACTGATCCCGAAGCCGCTCCACAATCGATATTGTCAGAGTAAAAGCTTCGACTACTGGATCTCGCGATAAACTACTACGACCAGCCATGCACTCGATAATAAAATAAAAAGAAAGAAACAAAGCTGTCAGAAAGGAGGTTCAAACTTTAAACCTGGGGGTTAAAGGATGAGAGAACAAGCAAGGTTCCTAAAAGCTACTATTGTTAAAAGTGATGGAAGAAAAACCTTTGGGAAGGAGGGGACCAGTATATATAGGCCCATCGATGGTCGAGATGCATAGAAGCCTCACCAGATGCTAACATGTGTAGGTCGAAGAGCGACTGAGCATTAAATTCCTTGGGTTCCACAATCGTGCATCCATTAATGGCGACCGTTGCGATCCCCGAAGCATTGGACAATAAATTTATTGAAGATCATGGTGATCATTAATGACAGGCGATAGAACAAAATTCAAAGCGATGCCACATGTTAACCCCCTGCATGCATTCGGTGCATCAAAATAAAATGTTAAATCATCGCACCAAATTTGGACGTGGGAGGCAACTGTTGGGGGATGTAAATCTACTGCCAACTCACCGGCCTGTAACTGACTGATCATCAGTCTTCGATGGACATCTGCTGACACAATGATAGAAATGTCGATACATTACCATCTGATGGGCGTGTTGTCGAATAGACTGACTAATTATCAGTTAGAAATCATTTGGACGACTGTCAATTGCCCCTCCTCGAGCCATCCGATTGATCATTGTTCAGTCTTAAGTCCTCTGATTGATTGATGATTGATCGACAGAGAATCAGTTGGCCGACTAACTAATGATCAGTCGGCCCCAAATCAACCGACTGATCGATAATCGGTCAGATCCAAACCAACTGACTAACTAGGGGAAGCTCTCCAAACAACCTATCCGACTTTCAATCGGCTATATAAAACTACCTCCTAGAAGAGCGAATAACGATGATTAGTGGATGATTCTAACTACCTACCCATGATCACATTATACTGAAAAAAAGAGACCCACGTGCCAAGCAGTTATCACTCCGCACCTATAAAAAGGAGGTAAACTGGCTAATTTAGGGGGACAATAATTTTTTCAGAGAAAACTCTGCTTCTTTTCTCCTCGTTTTTCTATTCGACCAGTCCATCCTTCTAACTTAAGCATCGGAGGATCCCCGCCAGAGCCAACTCCGATAAGTACAAACTTTATTTTGCCGGTTTTCAGAAGATCAGTTATGGGCGTAGGTGGATTGGGCGCAACAATTGGATATCCTAAGATAGTTAAGGGTTATAATGATGTAAAATAAAATATTGATATATTAGATCTAAATCATTTATCATTTTTTTTTTTTTTTTTTTTGCAACTATGCTATTATAACTTAGACATCTTCTAAGCAAATAGTTATATTTCGAAGCAACATGGAGGCAAAGTTAATAGCTCTAAATACCACCTATACATAGGCAAAGTAAACTAAAATTTTATATCGGAGCTTCCTTTGATATTAAAAATAATTTTGACCATAGTAATGCATTATGATAAGAAGGTCGCAATTAAAGTGACAGATCAAAAGAGTACCAACAAAATGATAAATTGGCATATCTGGATCCACCATAAAAAAAATTTATAGATTAGTTAACCAAAGATTTGTCTAGTAACAGAGTCTTAGAGTCATCAAGAAGGATAATATTCTTAGAGTCATCAAGAAGGATAATACTTAAATCCACCCTTTGGTCACCAGATACCCAACTTTTATATTCGGAGATCCTATGAAAGAGGTCCAATTCAGTAGAAATGAAGATAATTAAATGGTCATGCCAAAGCACCTCTTTCGAAGAATATCTCCTCCACTTTTATGATGAGTGCTTATATTGATGGCAAAATAAACTAAAGTTTGAGTTATGCTCTTAATGAATCTAAGATAAAAAGTCAATAAGATATTAGGTTATAAATATCCTTGCAGGATTTATCTATATAATAACTATTATAAAGGCTATGACTAGGGGTATGGGATAACCATGACAAATTTTTATGAAGTGTTAAGGTACTAAGCATAAAGCCTTTAATATATGCTGACTGTATAAGGACCTAATTGATCTATATTATATATGATATGCAAAAGCCTAAGACAAGAATTTAATTTAAGAACTAATCCACTATAGCATCTTCAAATGGATACAATAAAAAATAAGTAGGTTCAAGACCACTGGACACTTTATTCATTACTAATAAGTTGCCCAAAACTTTTTCTTCATGATTTTTGTGGCTTTAAAAGTTTAAACCCTTTGGGGGGAATTGTTAGAAAATCTTTTGATTTTCAGTTTGAAAAAGGTACAAATTTTTAAGTACCATATTTAGTAATTCAACATTGAATGTTTAAATACATGTACACTTACATTAGTCTGGGAGTGCCATGCTTAGTTAGGCCCTATGGATGTTGGGATGGTGATCGTACATGCTTGCTCCCGTACTCAGCTTGGATAAACTCGGATGATTGTACTATAACATGCGTATGTGCATGCGTGATTGTCATGCATGATGCCAACATGCATGTGATTTGCCTTTTAGGCTACATAGCCTGCCATATTAATTTTTAAATGTGCAATGAAAATATTCCAGATTTTAAAATTTTTTGACAGATGTCCATATGATTTTCGTATTTGTAAAGTTTAAATTTGAATTTGAATTTAAATTTAATTTCAAGTCGATGCACATACCACAATATAAATGTTACAAAACCCTATGCATGTCTTTTCGAACCTTAATGTGTAAGGTATCAAGGTCTTTATTAGGACAGCCATTGAGGCAATTATGGGCCTCTCTGAGGGTTACATGGATTGAGCCAATCAAAAAAGGCTTCAAATCTTTGCACAAGCATGAGTTAGCCCGCAATTCTGAGAGCTAAGCTTCCGCTGTTGTGTTTCAAAATTTCTATGCCTTTTTTGTTTTTTTATTGCACTTCCTTTTCTTCTTCCTAGACCATTGAAGAAGTCTGTTAGATCAGTCCTCCATGCAATTATACTCAT
Organism: Cocos nucifera; assembly: GCA_006176705.1. Taxonomy (NCBI): domain Eukaryota; kingdom Viridiplantae; phylum Streptophyta; class Magnoliopsida; order Arecales; family Arecaceae; genus Cocos; species Cocos nucifera. Next base: position 402,813 of record QRFJ01000416.1, read on the forward strand.
GATAGGAGACTTCTGACTAAATTAGATTTATTATACCTTAGAAACGATCTTGCAGGGGAAAAAATTCATTTTCGAGGGAACATTTCAGATACCTTCATCCAAGTATGCAATTCTGATTCCTTTTTGAAATTCTTTTATGACTTGTGAAATTATTCAATATACTTTAAATTTTATTATATGTAATTATTAATGATTTCAGCTCAATTTTAAAAATAGTTTCAAGCACATACGATGATTTTATTTATAATGCCTAGAATAATAATCTTGATTTTAGGTTAATCTTTTAGTTAAATTACGTTATAATCAATCCTAATTTATAATAAATAATTTAACCAAGCAAGCTAAATTTGAGGCAATTTTCAGGCCGAACGAGGGTTAGCATGTGAACAGCTTTCTCAAGTGTCTGTTCTCTTAGCTAGCCCAATAGGCTTAACCTTAATGGACCGACAATTGTGCCAAACCATGCGCATGAACCACACTGTTTGCTGACACTTATAATAATTATCCTTGTTCTTTTTTTTGGTAAGATAATAATTACCCTTGTTTGAAACCCATAGGCACTCTGCAAAGTTTCTGAACGAGGAACGCTTTCACGGAGGGGGTAGCGTTCGTAAGTACCAAAACACCGACCTTTGGATCCTGACACAAATGAGCATATATACTTAGGTCGATGACTCATTGGCCCACCGAGACTAACCCGGAAGCCAAACTGCTAACCAAGAGCTTGTTGGTAGATAGACTCATGCATGCATTAGACCAGCTCATGCGAGTCTTCTCATCCACGTACTTAAGTGCACGTGAGTAAGGGTGGTTAGTTTTAAGGAACAAGGCGATGTTACCAGCGTCACATACGTAGCTAATCAATTCCTTGCATGTGATACTTGTAACGCGGAGAGAGAGGCGGAGCATTGGGAGCATGTAGATATGTGTACTTGAGACGTGAGAGTGAGCGGATAACAGCTGCGAAAAGATTTTAAGGTCCACCTCACAACCATTTTTAGCTTTCACGAGCACCCGGATTCACATGTTTTCCTTCCAACTGGCGACCCGATTACCGGGATCTCCTGCCCTCTCACCTATTTCCCCATCTCTCTCTCTCTCTCTCTAATCTACAATCTGGCGTGGGATTCGAGAGGGTCGTGCCAAGTCAGATCCGATTTCACTTTTAGCCGAGACTCCACCTGGCTACAGGTCAAGAAAATCCAACCTCTTCTCGTGGTGTTATGGTCCACGTGCATTTAGGGCACGTGCATTTAGGGCAAGAGTTGTGGCATCTCCGATCCAAAATTATAGATTAAAAATTATCATAATTATCATATATATATATATATAAATTTTTTTTTATAAATATATAAAACATTTTATTATGATATTATAAATAAATTATAAAATAATTATTTATAAATTAAATTTAAAATTTAATTAATTAAAATTTAATTTTAATATCTCATAAAGTTCAATAATATTCAAAAAAATCTTACATTAAATTTGAGTTTTCAATCTAAATTCTGCTTCTAATCATTCCCCATAATTTTATATCGTCTTAATTCTCAGTATCGATAAAAATAGTAAAATAGGATAATGAGCTTGGCAGTTCAGTAAGTAATGATCATTTCAACTAGATTTTATCAGATAATAAAATAAATCATCACTTATAGAAAATAAGCATATAAAGTTTATTAATTCAAAATTAATTTTTATTATATAGTATTTTCAAAATATTATTATACCAAATTCAATCTTTTTGATTTTTTTTAATAATTTATTTTTTTTATTATCAAATTTTCATCAGTCATAAACTATGACCACATTATTCCTACAGAAGGATCATAATATCGTATATTATCTTGCTGTAAGCTGTGAGTCATCTAGCAATAAAGTCCTTCGGAACTGTTGGTCTCGCTGACGATTTGTCACTGGTCTGCTGACGACATAGACCTTTAGTACTAATTCTTTGTCCCCATTGATGGAATCCACCACATCGTCAGGCTGAGAATTCAAATCATCTTAATTTATAATTTTTTTTATAATTCATATTTCTTATTTCAATTCGATAAGGATATGCATAAATCATGTGGTATCGAAATCAATTAAATGTATTACATAATAAGATCAATATTTTTAATTATACTTTATTATAATATTTAAAAAATAAAATACTTTCAATAATAAAATATCATTCAATAAATTTATGCATCATTTTATAATCATGTTAAGAAAATATATATAACTCATCGATAAATCTAGAACAGTGAAACATTACTTACCTCATACATATTCCAATAAATCTACATAATTCTAGTAATTTTTTTTTAAAATCTCTTGTTTATAGATCATATCATAGTCTCTCATTACCGAACATCTACAACTTATACAGGATCAATTTCAATAATTAGAAAGAATACGAATAATCTGAAAAAATAGATTGATGGTAGTCAGATCTAACGATCCAGATTGGTCCAATCATCTAATTATCATCGATTAAGATTAGACTAGGAGATAGATAGTTCAAAGTCTATTTATCTAGATCAAATTGGATTCAAAATAATCGAATCGAAAATCTTTTATTGTGTTCACAAATCAAGTGGAGGGATAAAGTCAGAGAAGAAAAAAACTATGAAGATGAATCAGGACTAATCAGATGGTATGGTTCAACAAATTCGATCGATCAGATTAAAATAATTTAATCAAATCATGATGAAATTACGACATAGATAATTCAATAGAATTATAGGTGATAAAATCTAGAGATATCTGATCCGCTCAAGATGGATACCGATATATTATCTGACGATCACAGATCAGGATCCTCCTTCACCAAGATCATTCAAAATTATCATCAATCTTTTCAAAGATCTAGAAAATTTTAGGAGAGAAAAATTATGAAGAAACACAAGTAGTGTAAAGAGAAAAAATTTCATAGAAAAAAAGTAGAGAGAGAAAGTTATAGAGAGTGAAAGTGGAGAGGGAAAGAAGAGAGAAAAAGAGTGGAGAGGGAAAATCTTCCTTTTTCTTTTCTTTTTCGTTTCTTGCTTTCTCCTTTTTTTTTTTCCCAAAATCCAAGAATCCTATTAAAGAGAGAAAATAGGAGAGAGAAAGTAGAGGAAGAGAAAATAAATCTTCTAGAGAGAGAAAGATAGGATTCAAACTTAAAAATGAAAGAGAGAGAAGAAAGAGAAATTCTTTCTCTTTCCCTTTCTTTTTTTCTTTTTTCTTTTTCTTTTTTTCTTCTTTCTTTTTTTCTTTCTTTTTCCTACTATGAAATAGAGGACCTGCGGTCCTTTTTCTTTTCTCATGGAATAAGGGATCTTCTTTTTCTTGTTACTAGGGTAGGGGAGGGTCTCCTCCCAATTGATAATAGCCGTGATCGGAGAAGAAGGCCACGATAGCAACAACCAGCTAGGTTCGATGATCGACAGCGGACAAACGATAGCAGAAAAAATCCAAAAAAACTCATGAAAAATAAAGAAAATTATAAAGATTATTTTATTTAAGAAACTTTGGTGATTGCCAGCCAAAAACCAAGTTTTATTGGTAGAGGAAGGGGGTAAAGAGGGTCAATCAATGGGTTTTATGGGCTTTACATTGATTTTCTGATGATGATTGATCATTGTAGAAGAGAAAACCGCACGCCATGGACTCAGCGAATAAGCAGCAAACACTATCCAATCTAGGCTCTTTTGGTATTATTGGTGCACAATCTGATTGACACTGAAATGATGCTGAAGTTGGAGAAGACTAGATCGCCGTTGGTGACTTGCAAAATAAAGTCCTGTCTAGAGTTGGGAGTAGTGGCTCTAGCAGGATCCTTCGATGATCAAGTTAGCACTTCTGACCAACAAAAATAGAGTACTCAGAGAGATTTTGAGCAAAGTTTAGAGTTTAGAGAGAAAATGTATCTGAAAAATCTCTTATATAGATGGAGCCTGTAATAAACTGATAGTGATAGCTATAACTGTCTGATAGTGGGCCATTTGAGACCACGTAGAGTTTATTACGGAGAATAGTATCCGTTGTCGTGACCAACCAGTCTATTAGAATTTAATAGTTGGGGTTTAGATGTCTTTGAAATCGCCTGTGTGTTGACTGATGGTTGTTGTATTAAGATGCCGAGATTCTTCTAACGATAGAGAGAAGCTCGACTGGAAGGAATTCTTTGGACAACTGGAAGGAGTTCGATTGGAGGAGTCCGACTTGAAGGAGTCTGAAAGAAGTTCGAAAGGAGTTCGACTAGAGGAGTCTAGCTTAAAGAAGTCCAGAAGAAATTCGACTAGAGGAGTTCGACTTGAAGAAGTTTGAAAGACGTACAACTTGAGGAGTTCAACTTGAAGGAGTCCGACCGGAAGGAGTTCAGAAGGGGTTCGATTGGAGGAGTCCGACTTGAAGGAGTTTGAAAGGGATTCGACTAGAGGAGTTTGGCTTGAAGGAGTTCAGAAGAGGTTCGACTGGAGGAGTCTGACTTGAAGGAGTCTGAAAGAAGAAGTCCAGAAGGAGTTCACCTAGAGGAGTTCGATTGAAAGAAGTCTATCTTGAAGGAGTCCAGAAGGAGTTTGACTGGAGGGCGGCCATCTTTCAATCATCTTGAGACAAGACACTAAGCCGAACTTCGATAGGAGCGGCTTTAACCCCAACAATAGTCTTTTTACTTTTGAGTTCAAAATTCAAAGAAAGAAAGTACAGAAAAGGTATCTACCAAAATTTTTTTCTAGGTTTTGCACTCTTTGGATGGAGAGTCTTGGCATATATTGCACTGGCGCCAAAGCTTCTTAAATACGAGGTGACCCAAAAAAGTAATTTCTCAAAACTCCTATTGAAATTCTACCCCAGATATGGTGTAATTAAAGTTCTACCAGTTGCCAATCGCCTGTCATGATGAGTGGAACATGTGTCAATCATAGATTGGCCAGAGATGACTTTCCATCATAACCATCTCAAGCTCTGTAGGGTATTTAAGTTCATCTTCTTCTCCCAAGGGCCTTACTTCTCTTTGAACTCTTATCTTTCTTTCTTTGGTGTCCTTCTTCCCGCTCAAGAGCTCTTCGATTTCCTCCTCTATTTCTTCCATTCATGGGTGCTTTCTTACTCGATTTTCATCACGCCTGTCATCTCGTTGCCCTTCTCAATTAATTTAGGTTAGTTTCACAATCTTTTCTATGATTATTTTGGTGTCTTTTGCATCTTGTCTCTTCGATTCTTTAAGAAGATTTTGTGCCTTATTTTCTTAATTTTTCTAGGATTTTTTGATGTTTGTTTGATCTAAATATCTTTGAAAACTTCTCAATCTATCGATTCTTGGAGTTCATCCGGTACACTATCCAATCTGGGCTCTTTTGGTATTGTTGGTGCAGAATCTGGTTGATACCAAAATGGAGCTGAAGTTGAAGAAGACTAGGTCACCACTAGTAACATACAAAATAAAGTTCTATCCAGAGTTGGGAGTAGTGGCTCCGGTAGGATCCTTCGATGATCAAATCAGCACTTCTGGCCAACAGAAATGAAGTACTCAGAGAGATTTTGAGTAGAGTTTATAGTTTAGAGAGAAGATGTATCTAGACGATCCTTTATATAGATGAAGCCTATAATAAACTGATGGTGATAGCCATAACTGCCTGGTAGTGGACCGTTCGAGACAACGTGGAGTTTATTATGGAGGATAGTATTCGTTGTCATGATGTGTTAGTCTATTAGAATTTAATAGTTGGGATTCAGATGTCTTCGAGATCACCTATGTATTGATTGATGGTTGCTGTATTAAGATGCCGAGATCCTTCTAGTGATAGAGAGAAGCTCGACTGGAAGGAATCCTTTAGACAATTGGAAGGAGTTTGGAAGGAGTTCGATTAGAGGAGTCTGACTTGAAGGAGTCTGAAAGGAGTTTAGAAGGGGTTCGACTGGACGAGTCTAGCTTAAAGGAGTCCGGAAGGGGTTCGATTGGAGGAGTTTGGCTTGAAGAAGTTTCAAAAGGAGGTTCGACTGGAGGAGTCCAACTTGAAGGAGTCCGACTGAAAGGAGTCCAGAAGGGGTTTGACTGGAGAAGTCCAGCTGGAAGGAGTCAGAAAGGGGTTCTACTGGAGGAGTTCGGCTTGAAGAAGTCCAACTGGAATGAGTTTGAAAGGGGTTTGACTGAAGGAGTTCAGCTTGAAGGAGTCCAGAATGGGTTCGACTGCAGGAGTCCAGCTTGAAAGAGTTTGGAAAGAGTTCGATTGGAGGAGTCTGACTTGAAGGAGTCCAGCTGGAAAAAGTCCATCTTGAAGGAGTCCAGAAGGAGTTTGACTGGAGGACGGCCATCTCCCAATCATCATGAGACAAGATACTAAGTCGAGCTTCGATAGGAGCAGGTTTAACCTCAACAATAGTCCACCTACTTTCGGATTCAAAATTTGAAGATAGGGAGTACAAAGAAGGTGTCTACCTAAATTCTTTTTCAGGTTCTACGCTTTTTGGATGGAGAGTCTTGACGTTTATTGCACTGACGCCAAAGCTTCTTAAATACGAGGTGACCCAAAAAAATAATTTCTCAAAACTTCCATCAAAATTTTGCCTTAGATATGGTGCAATTAAAGTTCTGTCAGTCGTCGATTGCCTGTCATGATGAGTAGGACATGTGTCAATCATAGACCAGTCGAAGATGACCTACCATCATAACCATCTCAAGCTCTATAGGCTATTTAAGTTTGTCTTCTTCTCCAGGGGCCTCACTTCTCTTTGAACTCTTCTGTTTCTTTCTCTGGTGTCCTTCTTTCCGCTTGAGAGCTCTTCAATTTTCTCTTCTATTTCTTCCATTCATGGGTGCTTTCCTACTCGATTTTCATTACGTCTGTCATCTCGTTGCCCTTCTTGATCAATTTAGGTTAGTTTTACAATCTTTTCTTTGATTATTTTGGTATCTTTTGCATCTTGTCCCTTCAGTTTCTTTGGAAAGGTTTTGCACCTTATTTTCTTGATTTTTCTAGGATTTTTCGATGTTCATTTGATCCAAATATCTTTGAAAACTTCTCAATCTATTGATTCTTGGAGTTCATCTGGTCAGACCTTCCAAAACTCCAAACCCACAGATGAGACCAAACTCCAAAGTATGCCCCATCCGACCTTTACGCTGAGTATGATCCACTATACCTTGACCCCAGACGCTCTTTCATTGATTAGGATACAATATGGAGTCTCTCTGAAATATGAACTAGAACTTTCTAGCTCAAGTGATCGAGCTTGTTCTCTCCCATTCGATCGATTTTGTCTATACCTAAAAACTTTTCATGTCGAACTGAGACTTTTCCTTCCATCTTTTGTAGTTGCACTTTTTCATTTTTTTGAACATCTTCCTAGCTTCCATAGTGCCAAATTCTTTTAGGTTTGTGATCGAATTTCTCTCTCTTTGCCACCTAACTGAAGTTCGCTCGACTATTTCTATTTTCAAAAATTACTATACCTTCAAATGCCATCTTTCTACGAAGGACTGGTGGTACTTCTCCTCCTAGTTCGATAAGAAGGGGTTACTAAAATATGCTCCTTCTTCTATCCATAACTAGAAGGTGAATTTCTTCTTGGTGTATTGTCCGACTTTGATGTTACCGCTTCCTCCTTAGGATCTTCTTAGAGAGTCAGTCCATCGAGCTCCCAGCTTAGATAGGGGCAATCTTGATTCTGTCAATAAGCTTAAAACTTATCGAGCTCCTCACCTTCCCCAACTTCTGAGAGAACGTACTCTGTTCAACGTAGGCTTGAGTCCTCTCAACTCTGCTAATATACTTTTCTACTTCACAAACTTTTATAAGATTTTGTATTCATATATTATTGATTGTGATTCCTTCTTTATTGCAGAGATGGACACCCAGGTAGTCAAAATGCTTACCAAGGGGCTTTATGCCCAGAAGAGAAAAGAAAAGGCACCGAATGAAAGCTTGAAGAAGGTTAAGGTTGATGCTCCGAGCTCCACAACCCCCACTGTTGCCGTCGTTGCCTTCAAAGTTGTGAAAGGCATCGAAGTTATCCCTGGCACCGAGGTCGGCACTGTTAAAGGGGGCTCTGTGCCTCCAACATCCTTAAGCCCTTCAGTCAAAGATCAAGCTCTGTAGCCTCCCACTGAAAGAGAGGAAGGAGGAGAGGAGAAGAAAAAGAAGAAGGTCATCATTAAGATATTTTGCAAGGTTCATCCTAGTGAGTCCAACGATGATAGTGACGATCTAGGAGAAGATCCCTTCAGTGTAGGATTTGGTATGGTGCTTCCAAGCCTCGGAAGGCTATAGAAGGAGTCAGGATGTTGGCTTTGGAAGACTAGGATGGGTGTGAGTCTTAGGGTTAGGACGGATGTTGTCCTAGGTGAAAGTGGCATGTAGCTCTGCACGGACTCGAGGTTCAGATGTGAGGATCTTGAGGGGCTTGGTAGATGCTCCAAAGATTTGGGATATAAGATGGAGTAAAGGATCAAAGCCAAAAAAAAGAATCAACCAAGATAGGGACTGACACATAGGTGAGCTAGCTTGGATACGCAGTCGGACCGGCTCGAGCTGAGATCGAACCGACTTAGGGTGTAGTCAAGCTGACTATCTCAGGTAGATAGAAGATAGGATTCGGATGAGATGCGATCGAGCCTGCTCGACTCCTGATAGAGTCGACTTGATAGTGACGTATAGAACATACAGGGTTTTCTATTTGATCTTGGATTGGGATTAATCCAAGAGATCTTAAAGCCTGATCCAATAAGATCTTAAGGGAGCTAACTCATGTATGGATCGAAACTAGATCCAGGGGATGAGAGCATGTGAGACATATGTACATGGCTCGGTGAGTACTTTCATATATTAGATTAGCAAGGAGAGTTTTTGGTTGGGCCTAATAGTTATGTATAAATATATAGGTTGTATTAAGATTTTATTATGCATTAGAATACAGATCTTTTCTTCCTCAATCTCTCTTCTCTCTTCTCTCTAGAGTTGCTGCCCTAAGGGGGCACCTCCCTCAAGCCCAAGGAGGAAGGAGCCCCATCATAGATCGAGATTGATAGATTGGTGATCTGCTGCCATAGAGAACATCAAAGATCTTCTCAGGTCCATGCTAAAGATTAGGGATTTTTGCTATAATTGATATTAGAGCGGTATCGATTATCCCAATAATTTGGTATCAGAGCTTGATGGTGCATGGAAGCGAAGGAGAAGTCATACAGGAAGAAATCAAAAATCTGCATAAGTATTCCATGGTATGTCTTAGATCTATCTTTGTTATTACTGTGGTTTGGCCAACTGAAAGCAGTGGGTTGAAGGTAGAGGTTGAGAGGATTAATGGAAAGAGTTTTTTTTAGGATGGAAGGTTTGGATGCATGATTTTATGATCGATCTTGGTTAAAGAGATTGGGGTGTATGATGGATGATAGGGTTCTTTAGGAAGATGGACAGTGTGGGGCTGTTTGGCAGATGAAAAGAGTTTTTCCAAGGGATCATGATTGAGGAAAGGCTGAAGAAGCGGCTATATGTTCTTTAATTGTAGGAAGGCGGGAAGTAGTTGGAGATGCATTCAGTGATTCGATCAGAGCATGGATTTGCAAAGCCTTGGGGGTGATGGAGATGGATGATCCATGGAGATCCAGTAGGTTAGGACTGGATGGCTAAAGAGTGGCATAAAGATGAGGCAGGGAGTGCTGTAGTAGTACTTTCCTAGATGCATAGGAGTTGAGAGAGGCTTGATGATGCAGTAGTCGAGAGATGTATCTCAGCAAAGAGTGTCAGGCATATCTTAGGGAGATCAAAAATAGGTCTCAGAGAGAGCCAAGGGGTCTCAGGGAGTGCTAGGGGCATTTAGCAGTTAAAAGTATCATGGATCAGGTATCTTCTATAAGGGCATTAGGAAGAGTCATGATTCAGATGGAGGATGTTCCTCCAAGCGTAACTGAAGCAATGGTTGGTGCTGGGGAAGTAGAGGAGAAGTGCTAGGGTGAAATTTTCTAGGATTCAGTCATTGAAGAAGAAGAGTCGGATGAGCTCTTGATGGTCTCAGAGGAGCCCATGGGGTGTGGTGTATTTGAGATGATTTTGGATAGGTCCATGGAGTGCGGAGGATCCGAAGGGGTAGCGACGGTATTCGAGGCACAGCGGCAGGCTCAGCAGTGCAACATTGAGTGGTTATCCTTGGATGACTCAGTTACAGAGTTGGCTTCTATGGCATCAGGGAGATTTTGATTTTAGGTGGAGCATCGAGTATAGTTGGCTTCACAGATGGAGAGAGATGTGACATGAGTTCAGAGCGGAGGAGTGTAGGAGGATCAATATCCTAGCACCAATATCGAAGATACACAGTTTTAGATGGAGCGGCACATGCGGAAGTATAGGTAAAGTTTTGGGAAGACCATCTCACGGTGTGCAGCGGGTGCCGGTATAGGATTCCTGCAAATTCTTCCAAAAAGTCCAAGATAATTGATGCAGCTACCAAGCAGAAGGGTGCTTACAACTCCAAGGATTGTGTATAGAAGCAAGCCAAGATCTTCAATGATGGAGATGGTTATCCCAAAGGCTTCAAAGAGAGCTTAGCAGTTGAAGAAGAATGGTGGTGGCAAGGTGTACACAAAGAGCTGTCAGGGCATGCATCGACAGCGAGTTCATGAAGGAAAACATTACCAAGTGTGACAAGGCTTGAGTACACCAAGGTAGAGATTATAGGATCTAATGTGGTGCTCCCAAGCCTTGGGAGGCCACAGGAGGAGCCAAGGTGTTGGCTCTGGAAGATTAGAATGGGTGTGAGTCCTAAAACTATGATAGGAATTGTCTTAGGTGAAGGCGGCATGTAACCTTGCACGGACTCGAGGTTCAAGTATGAGGACCTTGACGGGCTTGGTAGGTGCTCCGGAGACCTGAGATACAAGGTGGAGCAAAGGACCAAAGCCAAGAAAAAGAATCAGCCAAGATAAGGGCTAACACATAGGCGAGCTAGCTCGGATACGCAGCCAAGCCGACTTGGATTGAGATTGAGCCAGCTCGGGGTGTAGTTGAGCCGGCTATCTTAGGAAGATAGAAGACAGAGTTTGGATGAGATGTAGTTGAGCTGTCTTGGCTTCTGATAGAGCTGGCTCGACGGTGGCATATAGAACATACAGGATTTTCTATTTGATCTTAGATTGGGATTAATTCAAGGGGTCTTAAGGCCTGATCCAATAAGATCTTAAGAGGGCTAACTCATGTATGGATTAGGACTAGATCCAGGGGATGAGAGCATGTGAGACATATGTACATGGCTTGGTGAGTGCTTTCATGTATTGAATTGGCTAGGAAAGTTTTTGGTCGGGTCTAATAGCTATGTATAAATACATAGATTGTATTAGAGTTTCATTATGCATTGAAATACAGATATTTTCTCCCTCAATCTCTCTTCTCTCTTCTCTCTAGAGTTACCACCCCAAGGGGGGCACCTCCCTTGAGCCTAAGGAGGGAGGAGCCCCATCATAGATCTACATTGGTAGATTGGTGATCTGCTACCATAGAGAACGTCAAAGACCTTCTCATGTCCATGCTAAAGATCAGGGGTTTTCACTGCAATTGGTATTAGAGCAGTACCGATTATCCTAACATTCAGCAACTCGGAGATCATCTGGGACTTGACTAATAAGTTCGCCATGTCCGAGGTGGTAGACTGAATGGCCGACCTTGATCATCCACAGCTCATCTGGGATTTTCTTGGAACCTTCCTCAAGGTAATCATCTTGTTGATTCTCTTCTCTCTCTATTTTATGCATAACACCATTTGTTTATTGTAGTTGGGTCACCAAATACTTGCCTAAATCAGAATAGTGCATCATCTAAGGGCAGAAGCCTTGAAGGTTTAGGAGGACCTTCAGGCTGAAGTTGCCCACCTTCAGGAAGAGAAAGTTGTCGAGGTTGATCGGATCACAAAGGAGAAGGTGCTCAAAGTCGAAGGTCTCCAGGAGGCGCTTAGGTAGGAGGAGCTTGCTTCTGTAGGGCTAAAGGCCGCTCTGGCCTTGGAGGAGGAGAGGAGGAAGAAAGCCGAGGTCAAGGTTGCTGAGCAGAAGAATCAAATTTCAAGATAGACCTTGGAAGCGAAGATTCAGGCGGTGGAAGAGTTCAAGATTTTCTCTGAAATGAGGAAACTGAACATTGAGTTTGGCAAGTAGGCCTTCATCAAGGAGTACGAGCTCTGTAAAGACAAAGTGGCTCGCAAATTCTTCGATCTTGATCTTAGCTTCCTGGACGAGGAAGTTTCTGATGAAGAGGTGGGACCATCCACTACCGTGGTCGACCCTTCTCCTATTGAAGTTGCCCTCGAGCCCTCCGAACCTGCTGCCAAAGTGCCCAAAACTGCCCTAGAGCCTGAGGTTGTAGAGAATGCTCCGACCTCATCACTGTCATGCCTCTTGAGGTTGAGAACCATAAATAGTTGTATTTTTCTTCTTTCTTTTTTATGTACATACAATACTTTGAATAATGAAAGTAGATCTTCTTTCTTTATACTTGCGTTGTTTATTATTTAGAATTCTCTTAGCAATCAAAGTCATGACCTACCATCTCCCATCGAGGCTGATCCCCTACCTCGGGGCATTCCTTTGAAATCAATGGTTAGAAATTAGAAAAAAGAGGTTCATCACTTGAAGAAAAAGTTGAAGAAAATAGAAGGTGAGCTTTAGAGGTCAAGGAAGGATTGTTCAAAGGCGACAATAGAGGTTACTTACTTGTACCAAGTGCACAGAAAGAACTCCATGGAATATAACAATAATAAGCACCATTTGACTGAAGAACTGGAATGAGTGAAGAAGCTCGGCAATGAGAAGGCTTGCACTTTGACCGCCAAGGTGAGCTCTTTAGAAATCGAGCTGAAGGCCGCACATGAGAGGATTCAAATACTCGAAGAAAGTTCAGCATGGTCTGTCAATTAGACTGAGTATGGTTGGGATTGGTCGAAAAGGTTCTCTGAGTTACAGGGCCAGTTATAAGCAACTGAAGAGTCATATAATGATTATAGGCAAGGTTGGTGTGGTCAAGTTGTCAACCTTCAACATAAATTCTGAAAGGTTGATGGTGAGATTGCCTGACTTCGGCAATAATTATTAGATAGAGCTCCAGCAGGCTCGAGCAGAGATTCACAGGAGATACTCTCTTTGAGACGTCCTTTAGAGAGCCTGTCCATCGCACATGAAAAAGATAAAATTGAGTTGCTTGAACTGAAGATTTAAATGGCATACCAGAAAGACATCGTGAAGGATGCCAAAGCCAAATTTGTAGTTCTAAGGAAGAGGCTAAGGGAGACAAAGAAGGAGTCACGCAGGTGGAAGAGGATGCTATGGAAGAGTTTGGTGGCTCGACAGAGGCTCGAGGAGGAGGTTGAAGGGTTGAAACTCTCTCTTGCGATAGCTGGAGTTAGTAGTCCAAAGTTTGACCTTGAATGGGACTAGTCTCCATTTCTCCTCACTTTTTTTTTGTAACTAGTATTACGGACTTTTGTTTTGTAATGAACTTTGATCTTGATAAAATGATATTTTGCTCGATTATCTTCTTGCTCTACATGGATTTGAAGTTTGTTAAATTTTTTATTTTATTCATTTTATCCTTCGACAGAATGGCTGTTGACAAAATATCTTCCTTCCATTCTAGAGAGCAGAAGGTCTTCATCTATATTAGGACAAGATTCTCCTCCTATTCCTGACATGATTAGTTTTCACTCTTGTATCTCGTTCTGCTCCTAATAGGACTGTAGGGCACAAAAGGACTGTTGAAAGACCTTTTTTCTGCTTCTATCTTAAATAATCGAAGATCTTCATCTATGTTAGGATGAGATCCTCCTTTTAATTTTGATATGGTTGGACTTTATTCATGTTAGGACGAGGTTCTCCTCTTGTTCCTAACACGATAGTGATAAGTATCACAAATTTGCTAATAAAAGTATCAATTTATTAATTAATTTATATCAATATTTTAAAAATAATAAATAATAAATAATAAAATAATAATAATATAAAAATAAAAATTAATAAAAATAATAATAATAATAATAAAAATAAATAATAATAATAAAATATTAAAAATAAAAATAATATAAAAAAATAATAAAAATAAATAAATAAAAATAATAAAAATAAAAATAATAATTTTATTAATAAAAAAGAGCTTATTTTTTTGATCATAATAAAATAAATTTGGAGCGAATTAGAGTTAAAATGGATCCAATATGAATTTCTAAAGAAATAAAAGAAAAATAATAATAAAACAAAAAATAAATCAGTTCAGCCAGCTTAGCCGGTGCATCCCAGCCCAGCCATAGAAGTCGATGCATTCCAACTAGTCAGTGCGCCAACCAGTCGACCCAGCAGAGATGGTGGCCTGCCAAGACCACGAGCCCATGCACAGTGCCAGCCTGCCAGCTTAATTCCACTCCAGCGCTGATGTTACCATGATGTCAGCAGACTACGCGGTCTACAATAGATAATGCACTAGCTCAGCACCAGACAGTCAATCAGAAGATGCCGCATGATGGACCAAGACTGCTAAAGGATCTAAAGAAAATTCATCACGGCATATAGGGGCAAAATGATAATTTCACATAACAAAGCGTGTGCTGATTGGTTGCAGCTTATGGTGCACTCGGTCTAGGCAGTCTACATGAATAGTAATTAGATGATCATGCGGCTCAAGTTATTTGCAATCCAGATCCAATAGCCAGGATAGTTTTCAGTTTTGATTTGGTTTTCTGCTTCTCTCGGATCGTGATCAAACAACTTTGAGCGCTCCGGATCGCCATCGAATGGTTGCGCTCGCTCCCGATTTTGATCAGACGGATGGGGCAGTTTTTGACTCCAATTCAATCCTTAATTTCACCCGAATTGCCATTGGACGGTTGCGCACGATCTTGAAGCTGATCTAATGGTCCATAAAGCTCCCGACAGTAATTAAACCTCCCAACATCGATTAATGGCCAGATCTCCTCTTGATTAACGCGATCAGATGGCTAGAATTTAATCCGACCTGATTTGAGCCATTATACATATGATTTTGGCATTTTTTAGATCGTTGGATTCTTATTGAATGGCCAGACTTCACTAGATTCATCCAAAAGCTATTTTAACCCAAATTTTATTTGGATTTCTTCATATTTGATGATTAAAATGATCTTTAGTTCCACATTGCCTATAGAAAAATCCTCCAGTCCTCCAACACCTATTTAAAGGATCCTAAGCCTCTAGAAATCAATAGATCTGATCCAAGAAAAGCCATGATAAACGGTGGAAGTCAGGCTTTGGCTGAAGATTGCTTCGAGATAGACGATGTCGAGAAGAAGAGCTAGACCTTTGCGCCATCTCTATGCCGTTGCTGATATGAAGATTAAGAATTTTTTTATTACTTTTTTAATAATTATTATATTTGAATTCTTAATTTTAATTTTAATATAAAATTTAGTTTACTGCTCTTTTAATTTCTGCTCTTTTAATTCTGCTTTATTTTAATTGCTCTTTATTTTCTTGCAAGTAGATGCTATGATCTAAATAGTAGATCTTAGTACCAAAGTTTATTTTTTTCATATTATTTAATTTCTATAATTTTATTCTCGAACTTAAATTTTAATTCTAAATTCTTTTTCTTTTTTCATAAAAAATTAAAGATTTAAAAATAAAATTACTGTCTTTCTATGGATTCAATTTGACTTACTGCTATCTACGTACTCTTAATTATTTTAAAAAGAAGTCAGAATTAAACTGATAATTATGGTATTTTAATAATGGTATCACGATTTATCAAATTTTTGGCACCATTATCAGGAAGAAATATAAAAAAAATAAAATTTTTGATTTCTTTGATTTTAATTCTTACTATTTTCAAACTTTTTCTTATTTATTTTGTAGATAAAAAAAGAAAAAAAAGGAGAACGAAAAGATTAGGGCAAGGAGGAAACTTTCAATCTTATTTGGTGAGATCAATCCTAAATCCTAATTTTTTTATTATTTATTTTATTTTTAAATTAATTAAAAATTATTCACTTAAATCTAATTAAAAATCTCATGACAAGATTAGAAATCCTAACTACTTAGAGCATGCATCATATTACTTTTATTTTTATTTTTATTTTAATGATTGTTGGAGGCAAGGTAAGCTTCTAAAATTTAATTAGTTGCATGCATCTAGTTTAAATTGCATAGAACCCCTTGATTAAAATTTTTTTTATGCATATTCATATTAAACCAAATTAAGGACACGATCCAATTAAATAAGATAAGATAAAAATTTGATCATCCTTTCTTGGCCCATAGATAACCAACCAGCATCCATCATTGACCTAAGCCTCTAAATTAAAATCAATTAGACATCAGCCCTAGGAACTCAAGCTCAATAGGATAAGAAACTCTGAGAGTTGGACCGAGTTAGGATTAGTCAACTTAACCGGTGTCTAAGAAAAGTGATTCAAGAATCACATTCCGAAGGAAAGTGGTTTATAATTGGTTTCATTAGCTTACTTGGCCAAGCATAATTAGTGTCTAAGATGAGTAATGGGAGGACTCCCACCGATCTTATACTTATTTGGCTAGTTGATTGGTTGATTCTCTACTTAGAGGTCTTGAAGATGACCTTGGCAATTAAGAGCTATCTAGATTTAGGACAACCCTTAGTCAGGATTATTTGTCTAACTTGTTTGCTAATTATCATTAAACATAAATATAATTAATTCTTCTCTATTGTGTCTACATTCAGGACTTCTTAGGAATCTTCCTTAGAACTCTCTTCTTTCTCTTCTCTTTTCTTCTCTCTAAAATATATATATATATATAAATAATAAAAAATATTAATGAAAAAAACTAAAATTAAATTAGGGTTGCACTAGTTCATGCATGGTAGAAGATCGCTATTACCTGATCTAGTTAAACCAAATTCCAAAATTGAACGACTGATTTATATAAAACCTGAAAATCAAATAACTAAAAATAATGGAGAACCACCTAGGCAAATGAAAGAATACTTTATTCCTTTTACTTATAACCCATCGACTTGTATCCAATTTTTAAATATTGCTGCTAGCCATTATGAAATCAAGTCGACCATAATCCAGATGCTCTTATCTTTCTATAGGAACACCAATGAAGATCCTTACAAATATTTGGATGAATTCTTAGAAATCTGCTCTACGGTAAAAATCTAAAATTTTTCTGATGACGCCCTTAGATTGACCTTGTTCCCTTTCTCATTAAAAGATAAAGCCAAGTATTGGCTTGGCACAATAGAAAAATCAATTCAAACATGGATAGAGATGCAACATGAATTTCTTAAGAAATTTTATCCCATAGGTTGAACCAATACTATGAGGCGAGCTATCATTGAATTTGCTCAGCTTCTAGGAGAACAAATTCATGAATCATGAGAAAGACTTAAGGAACTTCTTAGAAAATGCCCACACCATGGTCTATCAAAGTGGCAAATTGTCCAAACTTTTTATGAAGATTTAGGAGAACAATACAGACAAAGGATAGATGCATCCTGTGAAGGTGCATTTATGAGCAAAAGTGAGGATGAAGCTTATACTTTGTTTGAAACCCTAAGTAAAAATTTGATTAACCATGCTTCATTATCCTCTTATGAAAGATCAATTTCTCAACAAAAATGGGCAGAAATTTATGAGATCAAAACTCTAGAACCTAACTTTAAGGCAAACTTGAACATAATAGCATAAAAATTAGATAAAGTCAACCTTCTTGTCCAAAAATTAGACCAATTTCTAAATCTAGGCCAACAATCTTCTGTACAATACACATCACCTTTCAATTATTAGAAGATTTGTTCTATTTATGCTAGCCCAACCGAATGTCCAATAGCTGCACAGTTTTCACCCTTCATCTAAGAGCAAGTTCAAGCTACTCAAGATTACTCCGAACCGATCAATGACCCATTTTCAAACATATATAACCCAGGCTAGAGAAACCATCCTAATTTTTCTTAGAAACCATAACAGACTCAGGCTCAGATCCAAATTCCACAAGTGCAAAATTATCAGAATAGATTCTAATACCAAAACTATGCCTATAATAGAGATCAGTCTAGTCAATCTTTCTAGCTATCATATTATAATCAGCCCTCATACCCACCTCCTCAATAGACTAATCTAGCCGACGATCGATTTAACTAGTTGTAATAATTAATCCTATCTTAACAACAATCCATCACTAGGCTAGAAGCTCAAATAGGATAATTAGCTGAGTTTAGTATGAGGAGAAAACCAAGTCAGTTATCAAGCCAACCAATTGTCAATCCTAAAAATAACCCATCCAATATCCACCAACCATCTGGATTCAATCATCAACCCAGCATTCCACCTAAGAATCCTCAATTAGAGAATGCCAAAGCAATTTCTAGACTACAAAGTGGTAGGATTCTTAAGGACCCATACTAGGACTAGGTGGTAGAGGCTAGTATTGATGCTAGTCAAGAAAAAAATTTAGAAGAAAAGATTAGTACTGAAGCTAACCACATAAAAGGACCTGAGTCTAGAACTAGTACTAATGCTAGTTCTAATGAGATTGATAAAGAAAAGAGGAGAATAGATGAGTTATCTGAGATATATAAATCCAAAGCCCCATTTTCTTAAGTTTTAGAAGTAGGTTCTTCCCGTAAAAGGAAAGAAACATGTAACGAGGAGTTAATAGAACTATTTAAACAAGTGCATATTAATTTATCCTTCCTTGATACAATTTAGCATATCCTAGCTTACGCCAAATTTTTTAAAGAACTTTGTACTCAAAAGTATGAGCTACGAACTAAAAGAATTATATTGTCTGAGGATGTAAGTGCAGTCCTGTTAGACCCATTGCCTTAGAAAATGAAAGACCCTGGTGCTCCATTAATTTCATGTGTTATAGGAGGCATAACCTTTAATCGAGCATTGTTAGACTTATGAGCTAGTGTGAACCTACTTCCAACCTCGGTTTATAAAAAAATTGGGATAGAAGAACTAAAACCAACATCGATTATTTTGCAACTAGTTGATAGATCTATAAAAATACCATGTAGTTTAATTAAGGATATTTTGGTTAGAGTAGATAAATATTATTTTTCAATAGACTTCCTCATATTTGATATGGAACCATCCCAAGAGCTGAACCAAAATCCCATAATTCTAGATCGTCCATTCCTAGCTATTGCCAATGCCAATATCAATTGTAAGATAGGAGCCATGGACATTTCTTTTGGAGATCAAAAGGTAAGAATAAATATTTTTAATGTCTCTAAGCACACTCAAGAGGAGGAAGACTGCTTTGTAATTGATCGGATAGATGAGATAGTTGAATCTGATTCCTCCTTAGATTTACTCAAGAACGCTCTTTTGAATAAACTTATCAAAAAAAATCTCAGACCAAGAGGTGAATGCTCTGTTCGATTCACCTCACCCATCACATACATTATCTTGGTCAATGAAAATTGAGCCCTTACTTAAGAAAAAAAAATGAACCATTACGTCCTTTAATTCAAGCCCCACCACAACTTGAACTAAAATCTTTGCCTGAAATACTTATGTATTTCTAGGATCAGAGAAAATCCTACCAGTGATCATTGCTTCTGACCTAACTTTTAAATAGGAAGACCAAGTAGTAGATATTTTGAAAACATACAAGGAATCCATAGGTTGGGCCGTTGCCGATTTAAAGGCATTAGTCCATCAATATGTATGCATCACACTTATACTAAAGATAATGCCAAATCAACTCGAGAAATGCAAAGATGGCTCAACCCTAATATGCAAGAAGTACTCAAGAAAGAGGTAATTAAATGGTTAGATGCGGGTATTATTTATCCTATTTCTAATAGCCATTGGGTAAGTCCTACAAAAGTTGTTCCAAAAAAATTTGGACTCACGGTTGTCCGCACTGACCATAGAGATCTAGTACCTACATGATTTTCTACTGGGTGGCGTGTCTGTATAGACTATAGAAAACTCAATACAGCTATCCAAAATGATCATTTTTCGTTATCTTTTATTGACCAAATCCTGGAAAGACTAGCTCGCCAATAATACTTTTATTTTTTAGATGGATACTCAGGATATAATCAGATAGCAATCTACCCAGAAGATTAGAAAAAGACCACCTTCATATGTCCCTATGGAATTTTTGCTTTCTGTAGAATGTTTTTTGGATTGTGTAATACACCTGTGACCTTTTAAAGATGCATGATGTCAATATTTTTGGACATGATAGAAGACTTTTTAAAAATATTCATGGATAATTTTTCAGTCTTTGGAGAATCTTTTGAAAGTTGCCTCAACAATTTGAAGAAAATTTTGCAATAATGTATTGAGGCAAATTTAGTTTTAAGCTGGAAAAAGAGCCACTTCATGGTTTAAGAAGGGATTGTGTTAGGACATATAATATCTAGGAGAGGGATAGAGGTTGATAAAGCAAAAGTTGACTTAATTTCTAAGTTACCTCTACC
Organism: Cocos nucifera; assembly: GCA_006176705.1. Taxonomy (NCBI): domain Eukaryota; kingdom Viridiplantae; phylum Streptophyta; class Magnoliopsida; order Arecales; family Arecaceae; genus Cocos; species Cocos nucifera. The sequence goes on from QRFJ01000416.1 coordinate 423,212, forward strand.
TACTTCTATCAAACAAATTCGATCTTTTCTTGGCCATGTAGGATTCTATCATCGCTTCATCAAAGACTTTTCTAAGATATGTCATCCATTGTATAATCTATTGGCTAAAGATGTTCCTTTTAACTTTGATGAAGAATATCTTAAAGCTATGAATTCTTGAGATAAGCTATGACCAAAGCCCCGATCATTCAACCTCCAAACTGGTCACGACCTTTTGAAATCATGTGTGATGCTTCAAACTTTGCCATAGGAGCTGTCCCAGACCAAAGGATAAATAAATGTCCCATAGTGATCTATTATTGCTAGTAGAACTCTGAATGAAGCACAAATGAATTATACTACAACTACAAAAAAAGTTACTAGCTGTAGTGTTTGCCCTAGAAAAGTTTCGATCATATATGTTAGGATAAAAAATTATGGTATATTCAGATCATTCAACTTTGAGATACCTGCTCTCAAAGAAAGATACTAAACCATGACTGATTAGATGGACCTTATTGCTACAAGAATTTAATATAAAAATTTGAGATAAGAAGAGATCCAAAAATGTTGTAGCAGACCATCTATTTAGAATCCTAATTAAAGATACTGAACCTGCATTAATCGAAGAATCTTTTTTAGATGAGCAACTATTGGCAGTTTCACATGTAAAGGCTCCTTGGTTTGCAGATATTCTAAATTACTTAGTTGTAGGACAAATCCCTAATGGCTAGTCTAAGAATGAAAAAGATCAATTTTTTGCTCAAATTAAATACTATTTTTAGGAAGATCCTAAACTTTTTAGAATTTTTACTGATCAGATCATTCATAGACGTGTTGCTGAGTCTGAACAGCTGAGTATCTTACAATTCTGTCATACTCTTGCTTGCAGAGGATATTTTTCTAGAAGAAAAACTATGGCTAAAGTATTACAAAGCAGATTTTACTTGCCTACATTGTTTAAGGATGCTTATATTTTTAGTCAAGAATGTCTTAAGTGTCAAGTCTTAGAAAATATTTTAAAGAAAGATATGATGCCTTTGAACCCCATCTTGAAAGTTAAAATTTTTGATAAGTGGGGAATTGATTTTATAGGATCTTTTATACCCTCTAATGATTTTGAATATATTTTGGTGGTCATTGATTATGTTTCTAAATGGATTGAAGTAATGGCAACATGAACTAATGATCATAAAGTAGTCTTAAAATTTATTCAAAAGAATATCTTTTCTAGGTTTGAATTTCCATATGCTATTATTAGCGACGAAGGTACCCACTTTATAAACTACCAGTTCCAAACGTTGTTACGAAAATATGGGATGTCACATAAGATGCTACACCATACCATCCCTAAATAAGTGGCCAAGTAGAAGTATCCAATAAAAAGATCAAGAATATCTTACAAAAGACTATTAGGCCAGATCGAAAAGATTGGTTAGATCAATTAGATGATGCATTATGAGCCTATAGGACTGCTTATAAAACCCCTATTGAAATGTCTCCCTATAGATTGATCTATGAAAAAGCATGTCACCTTCCGATAGAACTTGAATATAAAGCATATTGTGCAATAAAGTAATTAAATTTTAATCTAAATCAAGTTGGTTCTAACTGGATGTTACAATTGAGCGAATTAGATGAATTAAAATAAGAAGCTTATGAAAACTCAAAAATCTACAAAGAGAAAATGAAAGTTTTTCATGATAAACATATTTCAAGAAAAACCTTTGAGCCAAATGAATAAGTCTGGTTATTTAACTCAAGGCTCTGATTATTTTCTGAAAAGTTAAAATCTAGATGGGATGGACCTTATATAGTCAATCAAATATTCCCATATGGGATAATTAAACTCTATAATCTTAGATCTAAGAATTTCTTTAAGGTAAATGGTCAAAAGCTTAAACCATATATAGAAGAGATATCATTAAACCAAATCATTGACCAAACAATATTAATAGACCTACAATAAATTAAGCTGTGAAGATGATAAACTTAGTACTTGTTGGAAGGCAACCCAACACTTCTTGCATCTAATTTATTTTTTTTAATTTATTTTTTTTAGAATAAGTGGCTAGGCTGGAGGAGAATCAAAGCTTTATGATCCATGATGGACAAATAATAAAAATTTTTATTGCACCCTTTTATTTTTTCTTCTTCATTGAGGATAATATTGATTAAGTTGGAAGATAGAAAAAATTAAAATTAAATATATATAATAAATAAAAAATTAATTAAAATCTTTAATATGTATAAAATCTTAAAAAACTTAATTAAATATATTTTAAAAATTTAAAAAATTTTAAATTTTTTTTGAATAAACCATGTTTTGGAAAAGAAAATCTTGAGCAAAATAGTTTAGAAAAAGTAATAAAGTTAGAAAGTATTTGCTAATGACTATAGTGAGTCAAGAAGTAGATTAGTTGGTCAGACTTTTAGCAGCCTGCTTAGATCATTTAAAGGCTATCAGCATTTCAAATTACACATGCACATGCCCCATAGTAGCAATAAGGAATGTGCTAAACTATTTGCAGGAGTGGAAATTGTAGCGGTCAAGAAATTACAACCTTCCAAATAGAAACTTGCCAATCCATGGGTATACCATAAAGTTATAAAAGTTGTACCTATAAACCAACCTCCTAAAGTAAAATAAGCATAAGAAAAGAGCAATAGGCCAAACTAGCCTACAAAAATGAAACAGTCCCTCTATAACCAATCATCCATAATATCAAATAAATCATTTTCTTCTTTGGTAATAGCAAGGTAAAGTAAGTGTTGATTATAAGATCAATTGAGAATTCAATTATCATTAAAAAATTGATAATTACTATATATCCTAATTAAAAAAACTTGAATTTAAGAAAAAAACTACCTGCCTAACATAAAAATATAAAAGATAGAGTATATGTGGATTGTCCTAAATTTAGTAACTGGATCTCTGCACCGAAGTCAAGTATAGAGGTTCACGTCAAATGATGGAGGAAAGGCCAGGATGCTCAGCACATTTAAAAAAAAAAGAAGAAGAGAAAAAGGCAGTATGAAAGCTACCTCAATTCATGCACTTACTTTGGAGGTGTATAGGTAATCAACCAAAATAGGTGATAATAGAAGATACATTTATCCTTTAAATTAACATCCAAATATAAAGTTAGACTTTACAAACACAAGTGCCATAGATCTTTAGATGAATTCTAAAGAAGTTTCTGATTATACTGACCATAAAATTTATTTCTGAAACTCAATACTTAGTAATACTGTCTAAACTTTTGAACTTTAATCCTAAAGCTACTTTTATGAAAGAGGATCTTAATGAAATGTGGTGATTAATCAAAAACTAGCATTATATTGCTAAGGAACTAGTAATGAGTAAGTTAGGGGGTGTAATAAGTATCACAAATTTGCTAATAAAAGTATCAATTTATTAATTGCTTTCGCTTATCCGATGCACTCACATCCAACTACTTAAATTGGGATGGGACCAATCATGTTGATTGCCTATCCGACCCAGCTCTAACAACTGGTTTGGTTTTTGAATCACAGACTTTTTCCTCAGATGAACGAGCAAAAAAAATCTCATCACCCACTGTAAAACCTACGAGATGCGATGAGGATAGTCGATCCTGCGCTTGGACATAACTGTGCCATGTTCTGCTTTATCAAGAGCTTTTCTGGCCTATTGTTTTCAAATATCGAGATCCATTTGTTGCGCCATCATGCGTCTTGTGTGCTTTGCATTCTCATCTGTCATCACGACTTCACTTATTTATGACAACATTAATTTCATTCAAAATCGTATTTCATACTGACCAACATTGGAAAAGGAAGAACCCCCAGATGGGGCTCTGGTGCCAATTCGAAGACTGACATCTTACAACATTGCTTCAAAGAAAGGCCAACCGAGGGCTGGCCCAAAATAGGAAAAGTCCCACGGCACGGAAAACTCTTTGTGCTTGTATGAATTCATGCTTATCTCGGTTTGGACATCCGGAGCGAAAGCACGGTCCAGGTCAGCCTGAAATCTTTCCTCGAGACAGCTATCATTTAAGTGCAAAATCGCGACTTAACAACCGTCCCGGGGCAGGGCCCGAAACTCTCATTTATCTGGTTAGAAAGCGCCCATAGAATCGATCTGAAAAAAGAACTCCTTCCTACAGCTATAACAGCCCGGCAGAAGCCTATAATAGTTGTGAACCCTTTCTAGTGATGTTTACACTTCTCGTGAAACTATTCATTCCTGCTTGATATGTTCTTCGCTCGGTATGGCACAATAGAAAAGTAGTCGGCATTCTATAAGCAAAGCTTCCCGGCCGCCTGCCTCCACAGTGAAGCTTCCGGCCACTGCTTCCACAGCAAGACAGGAGTAGAAGTGAGTGCTTCAGGTGGATAAGCTTCGACGCTCTCAACCTGGTTTGGATCGTTTGACTATGGCTCCGCGTTCTTTACAATCATAAGCTCGATCACGAGGGTCCAAATCAGGTCTCCATCTTGCCTTATTAAATAAGTTCGGGCAAATCTACATTTTAAGAAGTTATAGGTATTGCTCAGGAGATGGGATTGGATCAGGAATTAGAATTGGCTCTGCATCATCTGGAACTAAATAAGCTTCGGGGTCTTGATTTCCATTCTAATCTGCATATGGAATTAGAACCGGGCTACCCCATGATCGTGATTTGATCATCATTAGGTGGTGAGAAACCACGCCTTATGACGAAAGGGGAGCATTACGTCCGATCAAGACACCAGTCTGCCCTCTAATAGAGGGTGCTATGGAAGAAATTAGGCACTGAACTGAGGTTTAGCAGTGCTTATCACTCAGGACGGCCAGACTCCAGTCGTCGGTTTACTGGAAGACTTTCTGAGGAGCTTAGTGCAAGGGAGACCGAGCAAGTGGGAATAAGTTCTTCCAACTGCAGAGTTTTCCTATAAAATTAAGTGAATCGGCCTATGTTAAGTAAGGGGGGAAGTCACCATTCGAAGTGGTGTATGGTAAGAGGACTAACAATAAGGGGGGAGCGCGGCGATCAAAGCTTTGGTTTAGGGCCCACTTGGTTTAAACGAAAGAAGAGATCTTTCTAGCGATTCAGTTCCTAGAGGGTTCCAAACCTAGCCTTCCAATATGAGAGCGAGACAAGCAAGCCTGAACCTATCCAATGAAGGAAGTGACGCTTGCTACGATCAATATCCGAACGGAACGGATTCGAACTTCTCCTAGAATAGGTATAGTCAAACTCTCGAAAGTCGTCTTTCGTATCTCGAAATGACATAGATAGAGACGGAATGGAATCTCCATAGTAGCAGCTGCCCTTTTGAAAGCAGCGGTGATTGATTCCGGTCGAACGACTCTGAAGAACGAAACTATCTTCCCGTCTTGCATGACTGACCACTGCAAGTCAAGTCGAAAGTGCTTATATGCTTAACACGTTTTTGTCTCAATGACAGGCCGCTCTTTCATTGTCTGATTTTTTTGTTTGATGAATACACTCGAAATTATGTATCTACTTATTGTCTTTTTGCCTCTGCTCGGTAGTTCCGTAGCCGGTTTTTTCGGACGTTTTCTAGGATCAGAAGGAACCGCTATAATGACCACTCTGTACTGTTGGACCTTTTTCCTGTGTTTATTAATCTTTGGCTTTCGTTTTTTTTTTGGAAAATCACGGAACCGCTTGGTGGTCTTAATTTATTTTTTCTTTATGTATTTCTGTGTTTTTCTCTATATACGGGTTCTCGTGAAGCCGTTCTTCGTTTCGGTTTTGGAATACCTTTCTTGGAGTTTTCTCTTTTCATCGATGGTGTTGTACCACGGTTTTAGTACCCAATCCTACTTCGGGGAGCTCGAAGAGGTGTCTAATCCGCTTTTCAGGGGGGACCCGCAAGAGGGGTCGGGAGCATCCTCTCCACCCAGCCTTTCTGCCTCGAGAGAGGAGGGCCCAGCCGGGCGATCCCCAGAGCTGCATCCCCACTCACCTGGTCCAGCTCCTCTTCTCGTTCCTGGGGAGGAGGAGAATGACCTGCTGAGGGCAGTAGCGCCCTTCCTGAAAGGGGAGGCCAGCGAAAGCATTCAAGTTCCGGACCAAACGCCGCAGGCTGGTGCTTCCCTGGTCCTCTCAAATGATGAGAGAGGAACTGATGGATCCTCGGGATCAGATGATTGCGAGAGCTCATCCTCTTCTGAAGTTTCTGTGTCCGAGGATGAGTCAGAGGTCGAGTTCGACCCGGAGGCAGCCGAGGTCATCTCGATTCCGCAGTTTAGGATGGAGTCTATGGAGCGAGAACAAAGGATACTGCTCAAAGCACAAAATCTACTTAGCCGGGGGGAGGTAGATGAGGAATATGTGCATGATATTCATCGCAACCTGAAAGAAACCGCAGACCTCGGGGAGTGGGCGTACCGACCTCATCTCGACTTTGAGGAATTCGAAGTTGGGCTGATGGGAAAAAAACTTGAGATGAAGGATCGCCTCTTCCTTCTCTTTTCAAATGACCCCGATCCTGAGGTAATTAACTTCAGAACCGAGGAGCGAACAGTTGCAAGCCTAACTTATCGTCTGAATGACGACTTTCAGGATTTCTACAAGGAAATCACTAACCACATTGAGACCACGTATTCCCACGACCAGGGCTTTCGGGAAGGGGCTCGCGACCACGTGAACTTCTTTATTAATGATCTCCGCACTCATGGCCACGAGTCTATTACTTATATCCAATTTCGCGAGGAAGTGATCAATAAAACGAAAGAATAATAAAGTAATATTTCCTTTGTGAGTCTTAATCCGAGGGGTGGAGGTGAGCGTTAATATAGCTTTTAACTATGAAATAAAGAGGAGTAATAACAATAAGTATACAACAGGTATAACAAGTATACAACAAGAAATAAGCAGAAATAGGCTCATATAGAAAAAAAGAAGAATGAAATAGAAACAGAAAGCAATAAGTAAGTTGAAGCTAAAAGACTATAGATAAAGAAATAGGTATATGGCAAGCATATCGGTAAGCCAATCAAGAAAGGTATATGGTCTTCCTTGTATAGTTAAGGCCAAGCCAATCAAAGAGTTACGGTATAAGCCAAGCAAGAAAACGGTTGGCAGTTAACGGATATGGGCTTTGGTAAGCATTCCTGGTAGGCGTCAATCCCTTGTTTGGTCTGTCGGAAAGGGTATCGGTTCTGTCGGGCAAAG